>RCUC01123400.1:0-108229 GCA_003697995.1 Taxidea taxus jeffersonii
ACGGGGGTGGGAGTTAAGGTGGTAGGAAAAGTAAAAATGAAAGAAGATGGGATCGGGAGGGAGAAAAACCAAAAGAGACTCTTAATGTCACAAAACAAACTGAGGGGGGTGGGGGGAAAAGGGGTTGGGTGAGGGTGGTGGGGTTACATCATATGTTTAAATAAAGCTTAAATAAAGTAAAAAAAAATGGTTTCAGGTGTAGAATTTATTTTTTTAATTTTTTTTTTTTAAGATTTTATTTATTTATTTCAGAGAGAGAGAGTGAGAGAGAGCATGAGAGGGGAGAAGGTCAGAGGGAGAAGCAGACTCCCCATGAAGCTGGGAGCCTGATGCGGAACTGGATCCTGGGACTCCGGGATCATGACCTGAGCTGAAGGCAGTTGCTTAACCAACTGAGCCACCCAGGTGCCCTCAGGTGTAGAATTTAATAAATCATCACTTTTGTGTAACACCCAGTCCTCATCACAACAAGTGCCCTCCTTAATACCCATCACCCATTTAGCCCATCCCTCACCCACCTCCCTCCATCAACCAACCCTCAGTTTGTTCTCTGTCTTAGGAAACTCTTATGGTTTGCTTCCCTCTCTCTCTCCTTATTTGCCCCCTTCCCTTATGTTCACCTGTTTTGTTTCTTAAATTCCACATATGAGAGAAATCATACAGTATTTGTTGTTCTCTGATTGACTTATTTCACTTAGCATAATATGCTGTAGCTCCATCCACGTTGTTGCAAACAGCAATATTTCATTCTTTTTTATGGCAAAGTAATATTCCATCATATACATCCCATCTTCTTTATCCATTGATCAGTTGATGGACATTTGAGTTCTTTCCATAATTTGGCTGTTGTTGATAACTCTATCATAAACATCAGGGTGCATATGCCCCTTCAAATTGGTGTTTTTGTATCCTTTGGGTAAATATCTATTAGTGTAATTGCTGGGTGATAGGGTAGTTCTATTTTTTTTTTTTGTAGGTCTATTTTTAGCTTTTTGAAGAACCTCCATACTATTTTCCATAGTGGTGGCATCAGTTTACATTCACACCAACAGTATAAGAGGATTTCCCTTTCTCCACATCCTTGCAAACATTGTTGCTTCCTGTGTTGTTAATTTTAGCCATTCTGACAGGTATGAGATGGTCTCTCATTGTCATTTTGATTTGTATTTCCCGTATGGCATCACTGAACACAGACAGATTTGCTCTTCTCTAAATCTGTTCTCTTAAAATTTCTCAACCAATCATCTCAGCAATTTTTGACCTGTTAGAAACATTTGATCTGTTATAAGCATTACTGATCTTTGAGAAGTTACTAGTGACTAAATTCTCCTGCTAATTTGTGCATTAGATTCTAGTGGGTAGAAAAGAAATCTATAGTTGAAATAGGCGAAAGATGATGTAGGTGGTGTTCATTCAGTCTTACCAAATTGGAACTACTCCAGTTTAGTAAATATTTCTATAATGGCAAACATATAAAAAGTATCCAAAGCATATTAAAATATATTCTTAAATATATTTATTATTTACTTAGAAAGTATTTTAATTAGCCTTCCTAGTTTGATAATCTTCCTAGGTTGATAATATTTATTGATAAGTTACATATAATAAACTGCAAACATTTTTATGCATATGTATTTCAGTGAATTCTGACAAATTTAAACAATACAGTTGAAATATGGAGTATTTCTACCACTCATAAAAATTCTCCCATGGTTCTTTATCATCAATCAACCTGAATCTTTGACTGCAGATAATCATTAATTTGCTTTACATTATTATTGACTGATTTACATCTTCTAGATTTCCATATAAAGAAAATTACTCAGAATATATTCTTTTGTGTCTGCCTTCTTTTGCTAAGCATGAGTATTTTGAGATTCATCCATGTTGTGGCATGTCTCAATATCCAATCGTTTTTGTTACTGAAGAATATCCCATTTAATCGATATGCTACACTTACATATTCGTCTGCTGATAGGTTTTAGAGGTATTTTCAGAACTTTGCTGCCATAAATGAAGTTGTTATGGGCATTGGTGTGCAAGTTTTTTGTGGATATGTATTTTCATGTAGCTTCGATAATTGCCTAGAAATAGATTTAATTTTATAAGAAAGTACAAAACAATTCTTCAAAGTAGTGTTTCCTATCCTTTAATTTTTGACTTTGCATCTATACCTATGTGAGAACTGTCATCTATCTATCTATCTACCTATCTATGAAAACTCTACCCAGTAAGGTTCACAGCTGGAACCGTATAGAATATACAAATAAACATTTTTACACAAATATTTACATATAAATATACTTTACATACTAATTGATAATCATTTTTCCTCCAATTTATGCAATGTTTTCCTATTCTTCTATAATAGAATATTTTGCAATATTATTCTTATGAATTTTAATGGATTAACATGAATTTTGTTGAATTTTAATAGGTTAACATAATTTATATAATCAATAGCTCTTCACACCGATTCTTTTTTTATTATAAGAATGCCACAGTATTTGTATACTAAATCTGATGTATGTTTCTAGCTAATTCCTCCAAATTAACGTAAGTCAAATAAAATAAATGTTCCTAAAAGTATTATACAGATTTCCAGTTGGTACTATGGGAGCTGCAGACTCCATTTTATTTGCACAAGTGCTTGATGCAATAGCACATAAAATTCCTATCTCACCCACCTGCCTGACTACAATTTGAAAAGAAACTATATTCTTAAAACCCTGCAAAATATTTGTTTTACTTTACATTCACTTAGCTAAATAAGAATTTATAATTTAAAAAATATTTTTAATATCTTTTGTGACTTCATATTTATCCTTCAGTCAATCTTATCTTCTTATATAGGCTATTTATTTATCTTTAATAATTTGAATTAAAGTTAATCTCATAAAATAACATTTTCTCCCACATGTGTCTTGAATATTTTTACCTAACTTAACTTTTTCCTTCAGTTTTTTTACCATATAGAAATTTAAATATCTTAAATTATTAAACTTATAAATCATTTATATCAATTTCCATATTTAAATATCTATACCTTTGCATTTATTTGTGTATAATAGTTAATAAATTATTCCATCTTTATTCAAATAATCTGTCTATATTACTTTATAATAAGAACACTATATTGATATTTAAAAAAAACTTTGCATACTCTGTGTAGCATATTTCAGCATATCTATTGAGCCATTTATTTTATTTTTTCAATGATTTTATTAAGTAATCCCTACACCCCATGTGGAGCTCAAACTCTAACATCAGGAATTGCACACCCATCAGACTGAGCCAGCCAGGTGCTCCCCATTTATTATTTTTATTTTGGAACTGTACTGTTTACAGTGCATTTTTATTTTTCTTAATATTTTTTGTACTTTTATTTTTGAAAGTACATGCTTCCTTTACATATGAATTATTACCATATGTATTATTTAATGTATGTTAATCTGTATTTTTTATGAGTCAAAGATTTCATTAACTAATCAAGGAATTGTTAAAACCAGTTTTAGGTTCGTTTAAAGTATTATTATTATTATTTTTTAAAGATTTTATTTATTTATTTGACAGACAGAGATCACACAAGCAGGCAGAGAGGGGAGGGGAGAAGCAGGCTCCCTGCCCAGCAGAGAGCCCTATGCTGGACTCGACCCCAGGACCCTGGGATCATGACCGGAGCAGAAGGCAGCAGCTTAACCCACTGAGCCACCCAGGTGTCCCTAAAGTATTATTTGTAGACTATTTAATAATGGTTCTTTAGGAAAAGAATGTCAGATTAGTGTTAAAACTGTTTAAACAACAGAGCAATAAATGATGACTTTTGGGGTTTTCTTTCTCAATGAACAGAAATCATTGATAAATATATAAAAACATCATTTTGATAAATGTATATTTGATAAATGATAAAAGCATACATTTTAACTTCCGCTTCTACAGAGCTATAAAATAAGCTGTCAGAGAGCTCAGTACATAGAAAATCAATTAAGGGTGAAAACCCAGTATAACACTGAAGAGAAAAACAGCAATCGCTTCAGTTTACTCCCAGGTTCTGGTAATTACTCTCACAGTCTAACCCTGTGTGATCACAAATAAACTCCAGAAATTATTCATGATCACAGAGGGCTGTCCTCATTAGATTTGGTCTATTTATTTCCATAAGTACAGCAAAAGTATTGATCACTGTTATTACAAAATAAACTGAGGCATATTAAAAACTTTAAAACTTTGAGCAAAAATCTAGTCACAGGCAGCCACCGGAAGTGGCTAGGACCGCTCCACCCACTGGAGCTGAGGAAAAGACCTTTATGGAGAAGACTCTGAAGCAAAGAAAGGCAATTAGTGGGCTTCAGCTAAGTGCTGCCTCGTTGGAGAGAGCCTCATTAGCTGTTTGTGTTTGGTTGTCCTCAGGTTTCTCTTCCTTCCTTCCTTCCTTCCCTCCCTCCCTCCCTCCCTTCCTTCTTTTTCTTTCTTTCTTTCTTTAAGATTTTGTTTATTTACTTGACACAGAGAGAGAGAGAGATCATAAGTAGGCAGAGCAGCAGGCAGAGAGAGAAGGGGAAGCAGGCTCCCCGCAGAGCAGAGAGTCCCATGCCAGGGCTTGATCCCAGGACCCTAAGATCATGACGTGAGCCAAAGGCAGAGGCTTAACCCACTGAGCCACCCAGGGGCCCCAGGCTTCTGTTTCCTGTCATTGCAGCATCACAGGCTTAGGTTTTGGTTTATTTAGGTATACTACTAATACCTTAAAGCCACCTCAGTCCAGTGGCCTCTTTGTTTAATTTTAATTTAAGTTTTAATTTATATAAGTTATTTGGGACATACATTATTCAGCAAACTGAGGCTTTCCGTTTGTCAGTGTTCACATGGAATCTTAGATTGGATTTTTTTTCAAGTTTATATGATAACTGCCTCTAGTCTGACACTAGAAAAATAAGCCCAAGACATCAGATTTTAGTTTCTGTAAGTGTGGCTAACTTCCTCTGTTACTGAGGTTTCAAAATTCTGCTAAAGTCTCTGGCCAGTCAGTGGCTTTACCAGTGAGATTGAATCCCTGGATGCCAGATACTGAGCCAGTTTTCTTGAAAGGGCTTTGTATAGAGCATGGATTCCACATATGAAGTCAGTTTGTATTCCTTAATAGTGTCCTTGTCAGAACTTGTCACATGAGAATTATTTGCGGATATGATGGTTCAGGTAGAAAAAAAAGGATTTACTCTAGAAACTGGGAAAAGAGATGCATGACTTGAGCAGACAATGAAGGATCTGCTTCTCCAGAAACATAGTTTCTTAGCTATCTCAGGTGAGTCACTTTGGCAACTTGGGGGTGATGTACAAAACTGTTCAAGTAGAATCTTCGAAAGAGGTAAATTATGATTCTAATGCAAATACAAAATGAATGCATGTCAAAGATTGTAGTAATATCATTAAAATCCTTCCTTTATTCCTGCAACTTCTTTGAATATCCTGAGTCTGGTGTTCTTCTTCAACAGGAATTTCAGCTACTCTCCATAGAAAGGGGGGAAAAAATCTCTTTAGCTCCTTTCTCTTGCAAAAGTGACTTTCTCAGATATTGACCAGGTGTTGAAGGACATTCTACCATTTCCGTTGCTAGACTAAAAGGGCAAGGTGGGCTGCTCTGGCCCATTGTTTATACTATAATGCCACTTAGTCTCCCACGCTACACATAGAGCTTTATTGATTGTCACAGTAGTTATTTAAAAAAAGCAATGCATATTGCAAAAGTGACGGTTAATTTTATTTTTTAAATTATTAATGTATTTATTATTTTTTTTCTAGAGATAATCTGTTCTAGCTCTGCGCACGCACACACACACCCACACACACTCTCACACAAGCATATCCCTCCTGTTATTAAGAATTTTAACACTATTTCTAAAAACATGATAACACTAACATTACTTTGTTAAGGTGCATTTGACTTCTACAAGCTGGCTTCCATTAAATCTGTCACCACTTTTCCAGTGAATAATTCTGTCCCACCCATACACTGTAGGTGATATGAGCTGTAGTTATTATTATTTTTTTCTGATACCTCAAACTGGTCCCTGGGCAATCACCGTTAAGCCAATTTAGAGGAAAATAACTTTTCTGCAGTAATAGGAGTGTTATAAAATGTCTCAATTCTCCTTAAGTTTATAGTTAGTGTGTTGAACATTCTGTATGATAAGGAAAAAAATCTCGCAGGATTTTGTGGATAGAAATAACAAGACATGTGAAAATTCTCTGCCAAATAGTCCATGTCCTGCATCATTTTTCAACAAATTATCCTTTGAGGTTTCATTTTAGGTTGCCGTCTTCCCATTAGTTTCATTCTTCATTCTCAAAGAAAAAAGAAATGGAGAGACAGAGTGTTCTCTGAGGATTCATATACCCTTAGCATATCTTCTGAACGTAGGAGCAGAAAAAAATAATAATAAGTCAAGGATTTCATTTGAATAAGAATGATTTATCTACTGAGTGCTGAAGGACATGAATACATTATGGATATCTTTCTGCATTTGACTTTTATTTCTTTCTTAGCAAGTAGATGGTTTCAGAGAATACTTAAAAACAATTCTAAAATAGTATGATGAAGCACATATTTCTTTTAGTGACATAGACTTTATATGAATTATGCTGAGCTATACATGAGATTTCAGACTACTGCATCATTTAAAATGTATCCTAATACTGTAATTACTTTTACATTTCTAAAGTTCAGTGTATGGCTCCATAAACTTGTGTTATTATACTTCAATATTTATGACTAATACTTTTCCTACTGAATTGATATTAACTATAATTGTAAAGTAAATATATGCAGAGATTTGGGAATTAATTTTTTGAAGATGACACTTCCTTAGTTTATAAAACTACATTAATAAACTAGAGAAATTAAATCTGGGATATGACTTAGAAAACTGGTTTTATGCTTGTAAAATTTTACATTGTTTTTTTTTTTGTTTGTTTACTTATAGAAATTCCTTTGTTTATGCTATGTTCAGTTTTTTTGTATTTTAAATAATCATATAATTTTCACATATATGTGATAACAAGAAGATTATTTTAGGTGCTTTATCAAGGAATGCAACATTGACAATAACATGGTGTAACTGCCTTATCTTTTTAATGGATTTACTATTTTAAGCGCTTTAGAGATTCCTGGAACTGAGGTGTGGGCAACTTAATATCATCCCATTTATATAGAAAACCCACTCTAAATTCTTTAGGATAAAATAATATAATAGAGGATAGTAAAGAGACAGAGTTCCTATTTACTCTAGGGCTATGTTGAATGATTTAATAGCAGCAGACACTCACCCTATATTTTTTTATTTTCCTGATTCTTAGCTTAGTCTTTGCCATATATAATCACACCAGATTATGTGATAGGCTTTAAAGAAACCAGCGTATTGTATTCTGAGTTTTAAAACTAAAGGACTATTAATTTATGTATTAGTGATGCTACTTATGATTTTGTAAAATAATAAGGAAAATGTAATCCATGTCTAGAGACTCTAGACAGATGAATGCATGATAATCAGTAAAGTGACACTTTGAAAGTTGAATAAAAGTTTTTAAAATGAATAAAGTTTTTGCCCCATAGTGTTGTCAATGAGGTATCTAGGAAATTCCCCTGGATGCAGTTGTAGCTTCAGCTGCTGCAGGTTCACATAATTACCCTCTATTCAGGCATTATCTGGTTTGTGCTTCATGAAGGTGGGAGCCATGTATATTTTTGCTCACGACTGTTAGCTGGTCTGTACCATGAGTTTTTCATTTTTCCTCCCGTATCTCTCCAATTCTGATACAAGATGTATTACATTTGAGTTTATAAAATAGCTTGTTGCTCATATTAGACTGATAGAATGTGATTATTTGAAGCAAACCTCATTTTTCTTAATTTACTTATGTTTTTATAGTGTCTAATCTTGTCTCAGGTCAGTTAGTAAATATTCAGTACATTAATTTAATCGATAATTGGCTATGTCTACAACGCTCTAAAATCTACACATCTAGGCACCATTGGTAGTTGGCTTTGTAAACTGTTCTACTTGGAGAATCATAGGTCAGACTCTAGGATCATGGAGCAAATCCAGTATTGTGCAGAAAAGGATTTTCTTTTGGGGGCACCTGGGGAATCTCAGTGGGTTAAGTCTCTCCTTCAGCTCAGGTAATGGTCTCAGGGTCCTGGGATCGAGCCCTGCCTTGGACCCTATGCTCAGCAGGGAGCCCGCTTCCCCTCTCTCTACGTCTTCCTCTCTGCCTACTTGTGATCTCTCTCTCTGTCAAATAAATAAATAAAATCTTAGAAAAGATAAAAAAGAAAAATTTCTTTTTTTGAAAAAAAGAATAAAATAAAATAGTAGATTGTGTGGCTTGATAGAGATTACCTCCAAGGATCCCCCAGTCAAACTGTCAGTTGAATTATCAATCATAAAGTAGGGGTTCATAAATTATAAAGTTGAGCTTTGTACTGTATTCCACCACTGTTTAGAAGTACTCTATGCAAGATTTGGCTCAAACAAATCTTACATTCTTGCATAAGTTAAGTGAATATGTGTCTCAGAATCCCAGGACATGGACTTTAACTATTTTGCTCCATCTACTTCCATCCATATCTACTGTCTCACTGAAAGAAATATATGTATTTATCAGAATTTTCAGATGGTTTATTTGCAATATCTTTCCACATGTACTTTGTTGAAGCATTATGGTTGCCTCATAGGAGTTCCATCCAAAGGCAATAGAAAGGAAAATCTTTCTAGTAGGCAAAAGGTCAAGGAGCATATTTGGTTATCTCCTTGCCTTGGGGAGAGATAGCCAGAGGACTAGGTTGATTCTGATTCATGACCAGTTTGGTAGGATAGAAACAAAGAGTTTGATAAGATAATCACAAAGAACAAAATTGGAAGATGTTTAAAGGGAGATTGATAAAGAGAAATATAGATGGACTCTATTAATGGCATGAAATATAAGAATATTTGTGTCTAACATGAGTGCTTATTGCAGGCATTCATGACCAAGTATGATCTAAGTATATTAGTAACTCCCAAATGTAGCTGCTGTTCAAGCTGTGATCTCTTTATTGGAACAAATTAACAGAGCAAAGTATTTAATATTAAGCTACCGGTGTGGGGATCTGGAAATACTCCCTGCCCCTACTTTTTTCCCTGCATATCAATTAGTAAGGATGGCTAGAAGTAGGTACTTTCCACTTGCTTGAACAGCTGTCCACCTCCACCATCTTAAATCAACACTCTAGTAATACTCTAAATCTCTTCTGTAATTCTTACTCATGAACCTTAATTGTTTCCACACTGCAAAGAACCTCATGCTTGTCTACTACTTCGCTGGCATGCTGATTAGACCCAGTGAGCTGGATAAAACAAGTTTCCTAGTTGCTTTTGTAAGACCCATGCATAGGGGAAAACCACCCTACTTATGAAAAAACAAATGAGCAACAACAAAAAAAAACCCACATCCCAAGACTTTATGCTCTTTATTTCAAACTGAGAAGTCTAAGAGGAAACTGGGACAAAGTTACTGGAGGGACTAAGTCAACAGAAGAGTAAGAGGGGAACTGGAGTTATAAAGTGGGAGGAGGGGAAACAATCTCTCTGATTGCTTTCTGTCTAGGCAGAAGTGTTGCATTTATCCTGGATCCCAGTGGCCAGTGCAGAGGCAGCACAATTTCGGTAGTTCTAGGCTTGTTCGGAGCTGCACCTGTCAGCCAGATCAAGAATTAAATGTGACATAATTCTCCACTGTACACTAGGTGTTGACCCATATACACTAGCCTTGGAACATTAGCTCTTCTGTTCTCTGGGTTTCTCCGTCCTCCTATCTGTTTCTCTGGATGCTCCTGCCTCCTGCAGCCCCACAGATTATTCTCACAATTTTGCAATGGATTTGCTATTCCCATTCCCTCTAATTAAAACACTTAGACTGCTTTCTGTTTTTCCACCCCAAACCTGGCTGAAACATTACTAATTGTATTACTCAGCCAATAATAGCATGTACCTTTAGTGGGAACTTATTACCAACCACAAGTTCTGCTCTTTTATTGCTTTATAAATAGAGCAATATGCCATGAGAGGCAACATTAAGTTAAACTTCTCTTAAGAGGTCTTACCTAGATCAGCAGGATATTCATGTCTCAAAATGAATTCTTATGATTTATTGTAGTAACTGTATGAAAAATCTAGGTCCTACTTAGTTGGCAATATCAATATGTTGAATCTAATGGGATAGTAGTGCTCTCCCAAAAGGCAGAAAACAAAACAAAACAAAACAAAACAAAAAACCTTTGCTTTGAAATGGTAACTTGAATTTGTCATATGCATTTTACAGTGATACTGAATTCTTGGTCCCATAGACATCGTTCTTAATTGAGACTTACAGTCATATTTTAGCCCAAGGTAATACTGATTCAGAAATAGTCAACTTTTTCAATTTTGTTATTTTTTTCTATAAGTATAATTTTATAATTTAAAACTAAATAGGATGGAATGATTATTTAAACTAGAACTTCAGTTATCCCTGAACTGGAATTACAATAAGCTATCGAGCAAACATATAGGTTCCCCTCTATAAAAGCAAGGGCAATATAGGTAGTATATATCCTTGATAAGAGAGGGAGAAGAAAATAAAAACTGCTACTCTAAGCACAGCTGTAACCTTTAATTTGTGTTAAAAAAACACTAAGGGGTAAATGATCTATTACCCTTCATAATATGCTTAATATATATATATATATAGAGAGAGAGAGTGAGAGCACGCTCACTAATTTTATTATACAGCCCTATCTTTGAGATTCTAACATGTGACAAGAAAACAAGATGGAAATATATTCCAGAAGAGCATATGTTATTGATTTGGAGTCATTCATTTGAAAATGTTAAAATGTCAAATTTTTAAGTTTTTAATTATATTTTATTATCATTTGATTTCATAAACATACAAACCAGGTCAGGACAAAATTAATGTGTGCTTTAGACTTCGTCTCTGCATAGCAGGAAACGATATTTGAATTCAGACTTCTGTTCAATATAATTGCTTCTCTATGTCTGCACATGTCTCACCAAGCCTTTTCATAGAAATAGGAAGTTCTGCTCTGGTGGGGCGGTAGAGATGCTGGATAATAACTAAATAGATTTTCTCTTCTTCCAAGCTACAATGCTAGATTATAGCCCCCAGCCTCCCTTGCAGATAAGTGTGGCCATGAGGGTAGATAGATAATGGAGTATATGTAGAAGTGATATGCACTCTTTCTGAGTCTAGAGCTCAGCTTTTCCAATATTTTCCCTTCTGTAGAGACCTGAGATAGAGGTATGTATCCGTGTCCCTGACTACCTCCTCCCAAAGAGCAATAGTGACACTGTCAAGCCATTGAGAGGTTTTGCTTTGTATTTGCTGGAGTCTCTTGAAACAATATAAGGATCAACAACTTCTGTTTAACCCAGTTTTTAAAAAGTTACAGTCAGGAAGTACTGTAAATGCTTTTGTTGTGTTTTTGGTAAGTTTTATTTAAAGCAATAGTTTAAAGTCTACTATTCTTAATTTAAGCTTTTGCAAGTAATTTGAAGGTCTGTTATTCAATGTGATCTGTAATTACTCTGGTTCATATACTTACATCATGAACCTTCAAAGGTGGTAAGTAAGCCAGATTTGGCTGATTACTCAGCCTGGCTGTCCAGCTAGCATCTTGCATCTCACAATTGGTTTTCTTCTCCTGAACTGATTTCCCCCTATCTAGTAGTGCTAAAGAAATAATATAAAACTTATGTTTTCATTCAACTTATGACCTAGTTCAAAAAATTTTGCTCATAGTGAAACAAAACAAAACAAAGCAAACAAACAACAACAAAAACAACAAGCCCAAAACCCAAAACCCCAAAACCAGAAAACAAAACATTTTTAAATAGGGCACCTGGGTGGCTCAGTGCATTAAGCGCCTGCCTTTGGCTCAGGTCATGATCCCAGGGTCCTGGGTTCAAGCCAGGTGTAAGGCTCCCTGCTCATTAGGGAGCCTGCTTCTCCAGAACCCCCTACCCTGCTTGTGCATGCTCTCTCTCTCTCTCTCTCTGTTAAATAAATAAATAAAATCTTAAAAAAAAAACAAACCTCAAATATTCTGTCTATTGAGAAAGCACCTCCTTCAAAAGGAATTTATGGGATCATTATGCATAAAAGTATTCATTATATTTTTAAAAAATTCTACTATACTTTGCATTGCATGATTTTGTTCATGAATTTTTACATTTATTACAATTTTAGCACTAATGCACTTCATAATATTGACAGGACTTCAAATGACCGTACAAAATGTTGTCATGTTTGAAAGAGTTTCTTAAGGAGATTATGCTTTAAAAATTGATATTGTCCAATCAACAAAACTAAAAGGCAACCTATTGAATGGGAGAAGATATTTGTAAATGACATATCCAATAAAGGGTTGGTATCCACAATACATAAAGAACTGATACAAGTCAATACCAACCCTCTTCTCCAAATCATCTAACTAAAAATGGACAGAAGACATAAACAGAGATCTCATCAAAGAAGGTATACAGATAGTCAGAAGACACATGAGACACTCATCATCAAGGAAATGCAAATCAAAACTACAATGAGATAATACCTCACATCTGTCAGAAAGTTTAAAGTCAAAAACACAATTTGGTGAGGATGTGGAAAAAATGGAACCCTCATGTACTGTTGATGGGAATGCAAACTGGTACAGCCACTGTGGAAAACAGTATGGAGACTTCTTAAAAAGTTAATCATAGAACTACTCTATGATTCTTCAATTGCCCTACTGGGTATTTACTCCCCAAATACAAAAGAATTAATTCAAAGGGATCCATACACCCCTATGTTTATCACAGCATGATTTACAATAGCCAAACTACAGAAGGAGATGAACTAATAAAGAAGTGGTATATATATATATATATATATATACACACACACAATGGAATATTATTAAGCCATAAAGAAGTTTGGAGTCATGCTGTTTGTGACAACATGGATGGATCTAGAAAGTATGATGCCAAAAAAAGTAAGCTGGTCATTTAGAGAAAGAAAATACCATATGATTTCACTCATGTGGAATTTAAAATACAAAACAAATGAGAAAGGGAGTAGGGGAGAGAAAGAGAGATAAACCAAGAAACAAACTCTCAACTACAACAAACAAACTGATGGTTACCAAAGGGAAGTGGGAGGTGAAGTAGGTGAAGAAGATTAAGAGTGCATTTATCATGATGAGCACTGAGTAATCTATGGAATTGTTGAATTATTATGTTGTACACCTGAAACTAATATCACACTGTATGTTAACCATATTGGAATTAAAATTAGAGACCTAATTAAAAAATTGATGTTGTCGGGTGCTTTGCTGAAACAGATGCACAAAAGTACTGATGATATTTTTTATGATAGGTGGCAATTCACATATATTTTTATTATTCTGGGTAGGAGTTGAAGGATACAAATAATATATTTGATATAATCTTGTAGCTTTTCAGGGCAAAACAGCACATTTGACCTTGTATTTCTGAAGATTGATACTTATTTTTTGCAAGATCTTAGAGTTAACTGAGTTTTATTGAACATAATATCTTTTTTTATTTAATTTACTATTTTGCTTTTTATGTAAGAAAAATTTAAGCAGAAGATAATACTACTGAGAAATAAAAACTGACAGGGCTTCAAATACAAGGAACAGACCACCACTGGGAGAATTTTTCATAGAGGCCATGCACTACTTATCGATTCACTTTTCCTGTCAGAACTTTCAAGGTTTATTTTGCACAGATACTGGAAGACTCAATATCTAGATAAAGTACTCAGAAACCGTCTTGTGATATGTTAAAAGAATTTTGACTTTCAATAATATTTAGCGTTTTAGTTTATGTCAGAATGTTGAAAAGGCAATGTTGAATCAAAATTCAGCAGAATCTGATTAAGCTTGAGATGAGATTCCCAGCAGGTGAAACATTATTTGCTAAGAGAAGTCACTGTATGGAATGCAGAATAGGTATTAGTTATAAGGTTACAAGGACAAAAGCCTACCAGAGCAATCATTTTGACTGCAGAGTTTGATTCAGTTAAACAGAATAGTTATGTTAATAGCTAATGGTTTGTTTAAATGAATTCAGTAGTTTTGTGTTGTGTTCTACTAGCACAATCATATTTTATTAAACCTGCTATTGGATTATCAAATATATAACTGGATACAAAGGAGAACAAGGAGAGAAAGAAAAATCATTTGAGGGTTCGAGACAGTCTTGATTTGTTTATTTACTTACTTAGGAAAAATAATTTTACAAAAATAGGAAAGCCTTTCACACAAGTGTGATCTCAAAAATTGAGTCAAATTCTATTACCCACAAATTCATGGGTAGATCTCCTGAGCATGCTTAAACAAACCAAAACTGTATAGATCTGAGAATATTGTTCATTATTATTAAAGCAAAGTCATAAACAGGAAATCAATATAAATTAATCTAAAGAAGTACAGATTATGTAAGCAGTTGCTGCTGAACTTTTACTATACTCAATTTCAAATGCAGTCTCAGTTTTAGAACTAAGAAGAGAAAGCTCCATATATTTATTTTTAATAATGAGAAATATGTTCAAGTAAAGACAAAGCACAAGATGAATACTCTGTACTTTTTATTAAAGGCATAGAGAACACAATTTGCCAAACTGTTCTTTTTTTTTTTTTTTTACAGTAAGTCAATAAAGAAACACATTTGGTATCAGGGAAGTAGTTACAGAGCAATATTATGATGTAAGGTAGTTTCTTATTTCTCCTTGTGAAGGATATTAATATGGAATATATTAATAATTTAAACAAAAACCCTAGTCAGATTGATAAAGTTTTCATATAAAATACATGTAGACAACTGAAAACATATACACACGTATTTTTTGTTGTGACTGAACTATAGCTTTTAGTATATTCCAAGAAGCTTTTGTCAACAATAAAATGTTTGGGAGAATGAACCAAAGAATCAATCATTCTGTATTTAAAATGCCATTCTGGAAAATCTACTCATGACCCTTTACAGTAATTCTGATACAATCTATAAACAATGTAATATAATTGCGTTAAGCAAGAAAGAAGTGGGCTCTTTCTATGGAATGACTATTACTTAGACTATCTGATAGCAAAGCCCTCAAGGGTTACCAGGAAGCCTTCTGGTTTTTATTCTGTTTCTGTCTAGAAAAAATTACTGTTAGTACTTTCTGACACTTTGTTTCTTTTTTCTGCCATATTTTATTAGAGGTTTTAAACATGTCTCAACTGAAATAGTGAAACCAAATCTTAAAGAAATTATTTGCTCTGATAATTCTCAAACTAATACAATTAGTGTCGGGTTGTACAAGGAAATTAGAAAGTATTTTTCCCTCAAATATCTAGAAGTCAGAATGGTAAATTTTTTACTTAAAAAGGTGGGGCAACAAAGAGACTTAATTTTTTATTCCTTAAAAACTTTTCATTATGGAAAATTTAAAGATATTAAAAAGTGGAGGGAATAATATGATGACTGATCCATCTAAATCTCAGCTGCAATAAGTGTCAACTTTATTCCATTTAGCATCTTTCAACCAATTATTAGTTTTATCACATACAAACTTAAAAAATCATCATGCTATTAACATAAGTCCTTTATATTATCATGTCTAGTCATTGTTTACATTTATGTTTTACTTTGTTAGATTCGGAATTCAAATAAGGTCTCTTACATCGCATTACGTTAAGTGTGAAATATCTCTTAATCTAGACTATGTATCTTTTTATTTATTATTATTCTTTTCTACATTTGATTGAATTGGTTGAAGAAATACTTCTAGAGATGCTGCATTTTTCGATAACTCCTAAGGAGATAGTATCTCCCTCTTCATATACACACCATAAAAAAATTACTGTCATTGATGGAACCTAGTCTCTTCTTAATAGAGCTCAGTGGAGAGAAAGCCCCTGATAAAGTATAGTTTCACCAGGGAGAGCAACCAGTCACCTGAAAGCAGAAAATGACATTGGACCCTTTCCTTGAGTAGGCAATCATCTGCCTTCACTGTAATGTGGATTTACCTTCTTACTTTAAATTATTATATTAATACAATCATCTGTAGATTTAGGGAATGCTTTATCCAGACTCATAGTACCCAACTCAGCACTGCTCTTGAGGGAATGTTTCACAACAACAAAAGATATGGAGCACTGTGCTTATGCCTTTGGACTGCTTTTATACTATGGTAGAATTTTCTGTTAGGTTGAAGTACTGCATACTGGATAGATGTTTCTAATATTTTATGGTGCAACAAGAATGCTTGGATTCAAGGATCAAGTTGTTGAATTGGATGTTGCATCTCTTACTATTAAACTATAATTCCTCTGTGTAGCACAACTATTATAGTAAATTCTTTCAGTTGCCTCATGCAATTTTCATTTTACTGATTTGACCCTGAGTGATATGCTTAAAATGTATTTTACAATCTTTTTCAGGAAGACACATAATTACATAACCTTAACTGCATCTTGCAAAAATCAAAGACCAACCATAGTAAGGTCCAGCTAAAAATTTGACCTAGCTCTGGCATTTTTATTTTCTCTCATTTTTATTTTTTCTTACTGGAGAGAAATTCACTTCCAGTGGAGTTCAAGAAATGATCTCAGTTTTGGCAGATTTGCCCATCAGAAATTGCAGTGGTCAGACCAGACTTAGCAAAGAAAAGTTCACATTGCTGAGCTCATGCTTAGCCTCTCAATGGCTAATGTCATGGCCACTTTGTCACTGTGTGCATTGTGCATACAACAAACTAAAGAGAATAACTGATACCCATAGGTCATAAAATATTGTCCATCTGATTATTAAGAGCTGACTCTGCAGTATATATTCTTTGGTAAACATCAAATAACCACAGATATCTTCACATCCCCTGTACCCTTTGAGAAGTCCATCCATATACCTCTTTTCTGGACCTTCAAGTCAAACGTTTTCCAGTCCTGGTCTTTCTAAGATTCTAATCACTTGGGCAAACTTCAGAACACTGCTCATGCACCACAGTGATTGAGTGATATTTTCATTTAAAACAGGACAATAAGACGCAGTACTCAGAGTTCTGCCTAAGGAGGCATTTCCTTTCACTACTGCATATTAGGAAGATTTTCAATTAGAATGTTAATGCTGCAACGATCATTTCCATTGATGCCTGCATATCCATTAACATGATCTAAACCATTTTTTTTTCCTATCCACTGGTGTTGGGAAACTGTCCATGGGTCCATTGCTGTGGAATGAGGTAAGGGGGGTATGGAGCAAGGTCAGATGTACTGAGAACCTGAGCCATATCTGGAATTCATTTTTTATCATAGAGACCTATTTAATCCTGATCATGTATATGCATTTTCTTTTTTTTTTTAAGATTTTATTTATTTATTTGATAGACAGAGATCACAAGTAGGCAGAGAAGCAGGCAGAGAGAGGAGGAAGCAGGCTTCCTGCTGAGCAGAGAGCCAGATGTGAGGCTCCATCCCAGGACCCTGAGATCATGACCTGAGCTGAAGGCAGAGGCTTTAACCCACTGAGCCACCCAGGCACCCATGTATATACATTTTCAACTGAGGATGGGTTACTCTCGTCACTGGGATGATTTTATGACATGTTGGATGAGATAAAATCCAAATAATAATCAGAAGTTTATTTGATTCAATGATATTCATAATTTACTCTTCTAATAATGAGATAAGACCTATTTCTCACAACTAGAGGAAGAAAGTATGGCCTTTTCCCAAAACTCTGGAAGTTGGTTTAGTGATTCCCTTATTAAGGCTTTATGGTGGCTCTATACAATATTCTATATGTCAAGGGTACATAGATTATATTTAGATCTGTTTGGTCATGAGGCAAAAATAACAGAATAGCTTTCATAGCAGACTGAAATTGCTGCAAAGACTTCTCTTGCTCTGAGCCTTACTCAAAATGGCACCTTAATGGTTATCTCATTAGTGAACCTTAGAAACACACTCATATATGACTTATATTGCCTCTAAAATAGCAAAAGCCCATTTAAGAATTATTCCTATTTTTTTGGTGAGAGTCAGTGTTAAGATATTAAAAAAAATATTTTATTTTTGGAGGATCAAGATCTCTGGACAGAAATTTCACCAGGGTTGTGGATTCATGCATGACACATATTATTAATGGTTCTCTCTCCTGTTAACTGAGATGCATAACATTGGTAAGACACATTAATCTTATAGACTTGTTAATTTTCTCTTGTTTTATTTGAATTAGGTACAATTAGCATGACATCATGAATTTAATTGGCCCCTGTGACTGTCCATGGGTTATAATTAAGATCTTGTTAAACTTGAACAGTGATACTGAAAGTAAAGTCTCATGATCTTGGGCTGATTTGAAAATTATTTGCTATTGGCCCATGATGAGATAAATGCCTAAATAGAAGTAAGCTTTTATTTACATTATTAAAGACTGACATAAGTCCATAGATTAGACATCAGGTAGCACTGGAGAGATAATGGGTGGAAATAGGAAGGTTGGCCTTGTTCTGATGCAAAATCATGAAATCATACCGTCATCCCCAGCCAGATAATAGCAAACAATTTGTGGTGATACATTTAAATTTGTATAAAGGAAAGGAAGCATTTGCCAGATCAATAGCTGCAAACTAAGTGCTGGGTGAAATTGGTTCCAGGTGAGATAACATATCAGGAAAAGCATTTGCAAGTGGAAGAGCCATCTGATTAAGACTGTAAACCAGAACTTAGTGTTAGATTTCATCTTCCTTTTACATAAGAAATGCACTAAGTAAAGGCGGGTGTGATGGGAATCTGCATCTCTCCATCTTCCAAGTCCTTTTATTGTGGCACTAATTTCGGCAGTTCCTTAAAATATAAACTATTCATTTGGTTCATTATCCTGATCAGAGTGATTTATAGTACTATTCATATTCTAAAAGCTAGGATGAACATCTTCATATATTGAGCACACCTGGACACTTTTCTAAGTGAAATAAGTGCAATGGTCATAGTTGGCCAGTAGGGGTAAATTGAGTTTGGGTAGAATGTGTAGTAAATAAAAGTGTCTCTCAATCCATCAATCCAGGATCCAATATTGGGATTTTGGATTATGCCTATTATGATAATGGAAACGAAAATGTAAGGCATATTTGCCAAAGTTGAGCCTCTGATATAGTATAGCTTATGTTTGTTCCAATTATTCATGTAAGAACTGATAAAATAATTACAGGGTAGGCCTGCAAGCCTACTATTCCACTGTGAGATAGCCTTGTGTCAAACTTTCCTTCCATCTTCTCAGTACCATAGGCAGAGTATTGTTTCTGGTCCTCAGGAAATTGCATTATATTAAAGTTAATGTCTATGTAACCTCAAAAGTCCTGAATAATTCCCATTTTCTAGTACTCTGTCACATTTATAAATGGTCTCACTTCCTTTAGAGATAGCCCTGGAAATGTAATTATAGTTTGTATTTCTCAATGTTGTAGGGTCTTTCCACGAGAAAATCTAGCCTCTTACTAACTCAAGGGATCACAGAACTTTGAATAGTTTAATTGCTTTCCATTGTGACAATACAAAAAATGTCTCGACCAAAAGATTTTTTTTCTATACTATATATCAAATAATAATTAGGTTATTAATCTCATATTTTATTGCCAGTCATCCATCATTAATTGGCCACTGCAAAGATGATGTCAAACAATGTAATTTGAGTACCACTTAATTGTTGTGGTCTCTTATGGTATTTCACTTTGTCTCTTATTATTAAGTACTAATATTTGTGTCTGTTGTTCATGGTGTAATTTTACTCAAGGAAATCATCTCACCCATTTCAGTGATGCCATTTCTCTTCATCATTTGTGGTCTACAAACCAGCCACAACAGAGTTTATGAGGACATGTTATAACCCTCATTAGTGCATCTTAAGTTTTAGTGAACTGCATAGATTCTTGACCTGCTGGAGAGTATATCAAGCAGGTGGTTTGGGCAGTAGCATATGATAAATACACTCCAGCATTTCCATCTCTCTAAACCTTTGGGATTTTTTTTTCTCTTCATTATTCTGGGACATTTTTAGAGTCTCAGCCTAATTGAATCTGAGCCAACAAAATTGAAGATCAAGTTTCAGTCAATATTTCAAACTCTTGAGTCATCTCCAACTATGCAGGCTAGCCTTTTAAATCCAAAATCATCATGTATATCGCAAATCAATAAATTCAATCTATTTTAATGGTATAGTGCATCATTGTATAGGGCTAACATTCTTAGAATCCATTCTTGAAATACTCTGCAGACCATGACTCTCCGTGTTTGCCTGTCTGTCTCTCCAATGTGGGAACAGTAGTTTGCCCTCTCTCCTTCCCTCCCACAAAAGTCCAAGAAGAGTTGTTGATTTTTGAGTCTGTTCAACTTTTTACTTGTTTTTGGGACAGAGTGGTGACTTCAAAGATCCTTACATGCAGAACAGGAAATTGGAAGTTGCCAGTATTCCTTAAATGAATGCCCCTCAGTTTGTTGTATGTTGCATGCTTTTGTTCAGTTACTTAGTTCCAGGAATGGATGTTTTGAAAGTTTTCTCCAGGTTCCTGTTGCCTTTTAATGGAAGAGATATACTAACTTTCTGGAAGTCCCACTCATTCAGTGAACTTTCTACTTTATTTTTACATGTGAAATTAATGTAAGTTGTCATCTTACACGTTAAGAAAAAACCTTGGCCTCTAACATCTCTACTTACTGTTACCCATTTCCTTCCCCTTTTAGTAAGCTTCCTATCAGTGGAATCTGTAATTTACCTTCAAATGCCTTGCTTCTTAGTTAGTTCTCATTATAATGCAGACCTACTTCTTTTTAATTTTTAAAATATTTTATTTATTTATTTGAGAGAGAGACAGAGACAGAGAAACAGAGCACAAGCAGGTAGAGGGGGCAGAGGGAGAGGAAGAAGCAGAGTCTCTCTGAGCGGGAAGCCTGATGCAGGGCTCGATCCCAGGGCGCCTAGATCATGACATGAGCCAAAGGCAGACACCAAATGAGCCACCCAGATGCCCCTGCGGGCTCATTTCTATCGGAATGATTTTGCCGAAACTGATGCTGACATAATTACCAAAGAATTTACAAATTCTAACCCAGTAGATAATTTGTATCCCTCTACTTATTTTTATTGTCTATGTTGCTATTGTAAAACTATCACAATTGTCTTCCTTTTCACAGCACTTTTCTGCTGGTTTTCCTGTTTTTAGCCTTTTCAATTTTAGTATATGTGCTGCCCAAGCGAGCACCCTGTTTTTAGCCTTTAAGCCCCTTCTTACTCTGAGCATCATTTCTGGGTGATGGTCCTATGCATTTTTTTTAGCTACGTTCTATACATAGATTTTTCTCACATATTTATCCATACTCAATATTTGTCTTATTGTAAAGCCATAAATTAAACCACTCACTTAAGAAATACATTTGAGGGGTGCCTGGGTGGCTCAGTGGGTTAAAGCCTCTGCCTTCCGCTCAGGTCATGATCCCAGGGTCCTGGGATTGAGCCCCGAGCCCTGCTCGACAGGGAGCCTGCTTCCTTCTCTCTCTGCCTACTTGTGATCTGTCTGTGAAATAAATAGGTAAATAAATCTTAAAAAAAAAAAAAAAGAAATACATTTGAGCAATTCCCAAGAGATTTCAACTTAACAAGTCTCAGACTGATCTTATCTTCTACGCACCGGATCTCTTTTACTTTCTTGTGCTTCCCATCTCCATCCAGAGTTACACAAGCTGGAAACCTAAGCCTCACACTTCACAACTTTCTCTATTATCACGTTGGCAGCCCATTAATTATCAAATTATCAAATATCATGATTCTACCTGCTAATTATTTGCTAAGTGCATTCACTTTTCTACATACCACCTGCCCCTTACTCCTGTGTGTCAACATTACCGTTTTTGACTTGGATTCCCACAGCCATTCCAGATTCTTCTTACTACTGCTTTTCTTTTGTCCTCTAATATATATACCTCTTAGTGAAGACATAAAAATGGTCCTAAAATGCAAATATCTCCATTCCTCTTGTCTGCCTAATAGTATTTAAAAGCTTCCATTACCCTCAGGAAAAAGTCCAGACATTTTAGTGTGCCATATATATAAACATTCCTTTATAAACTTACCCATGTTTATCCTTATAGTCTTTTATAGGCCACTACTACTTTGTGCTAAATTTATTGTGACTTTCTTACTACTCTCCAAATGTGCCATTCTTTATCTTCCCTTCTGGTGACTACATGGGCTGTTCTCTGTGCCAATAACTCTCTTTCATTCTTCTGTTTTTAGTACAAATTCCTCTCAAGAGCCACTGAGATACTGATATATACATTATTTTGGCTTTTCTGCCTCTGTTTATCCTTATTTCTAAGAATATACCTATTATAACACGTTTTACATGATGATACTATTGCAGTGTGCTTATTTATAGCTCTAATCGTCTATAAATTTTTTGAGAGCAGGGAATATTATGCAGCATTCTAATTACAGTGACTAGGATGGAACTGAACCCATAATAAGCATGAGTTAAACACCATGGATGAAGACAAGTGAGAGAAAAGTAGGAAGTTCTCCAACAAAATATTCTCTCTAATGAATATTTAAATGCTTTCATAATAACCAGTGTGTGTAGAGCTGAATAGAAAATATTTAGCTATTCTATCAAAGTGAGGGTCAATACTGGTCAGACCTAGAACACTTTACGCTTACTATATATTTTGACATGTTTTTCTTGTCAAAAATGACTTCGGCTTATGCAAGCTATACTATAACGCTTTGGTTATAGTCACTAAGAGAGCATATATACAAGTATAGTTTTTGGATTGGGTGTGTCATCAAATTAATACATTTTTAGATCAACCAGAGCTTTTTAAAAATATCTAAAAATATTTTTAGATTGCATTTTCAATTAATCAAATAACAATGGAGTAGACATAAAATGAATTTTATATAAAATATTTAATATATACAATGAATTGTATGTATTTTTAGATTGAGAAAATGAAATGTTAAAAGAAATCAAATAATATTTGGTGTAAGAGAATCAAGAATATTTTTTCTATCTCTTATTAACCAAGCAAAACACTAGATACCTTTCACAAAAATAAACAGTTTACAATGAAAATATTTTCGTGATGAAGCAAACTTAAGTGTCAACATGCACTTAAGTACTTCTCTAGAAACTCCAACTTAATATTCTAAAATTAAATTTTGCTTCTCTTTAACTTCATCCTCCAAACTTTTTTTCTTCCTGTCCATTATTTCATCTGCAATTTACACAAAGCAGAAATCTGACTTTCACAGATGATTCCTCTTTTACCTTTACACTGACAACTTCATAATTAGCAAGACATTTTGATTTAATTTTCTGAATCTCTCCTTAATGGATCCACCACATGAAATGTTCTTTGACATTACTCGACTTTGTTACTGCCAACATGGTATGTTTGGCTTGTGTGTATTTTAAAATAAGTGTGGTAAACTTCTTTCAGGACTTGGCTTCACAGCTTAACTTGTGACCCTCTAAAATTTATAAGTGGAGCATATAGTTAACATAACATAATAAAAAAACGGAGCATATAGAATGTGTTCTTTTATATTGGCTTTTGTCATTCAACATTATGTCCATGGGATTCATTGATTAGGTATATGTAGAAAATTTTAGTTTAATTTTGTACTATATGGTATACATTAAAGGAATTATTCTATAAACACAACACATTTTATTTAGCATTCTCCTGTTGAACATTGTTTTATTTTTTACCTGTTTTCCCTAGATACTGACTCTAACAGTAATGCTATTATGAACATACCAGTATATATAGTATATGTCTTTTTTTAAGATTTTATTTACTTATTTGACAGAGATCACAAGTAGGCAGAGAGGCAGGCAGAGAGAGAAGAAGGGAAGCAGGCTCCCTGCCGAGCAGAGAGCCTGATGCGTGGCTTGATCCCAGGACCCTGGGATCATGACCTGAGCTGAAGGCAGAGGCTTTAATCCACCCAGATGCCCCTATAGTATATGACTTTTGGTGAGTAATGTACATATTTTTGGGAGAGATAAATAGGAAATAGAATTCTGGGTCACAGACCATGGTTTTGGTTATATGCATTATTATATAATTTTTCCCCTAAATCTCTGGCCATTACTATGTTTTTCCCCCAGAATGCCATATAATTGCAATCATATATTCTTTATAGACTGGCATCTTTCACTAAGCTATATACATTTTAAGAATCATCTATGTTTTTTCATAATTGGTAGCTTATTTCTTTTTATCACTGAGTATTTTTCCATAGTATGAATCTTCCATCTATTGAAAAGCATCTTAGTTCAAGTTTTTGGTGATTACAAATAAAAACTGTTAGAAACATTCACATGCCAGTTTTTGTATGGGCATTAATTTTCAGATTATTTGGGTAAATATCTGGGAGTGTGATTGCTGAATTGTACTGTAAGACTGTGTTTAGCTTTTAAGAAGCTACCAAATTCTCTCCCAAAGTGGTTCTACCATTTTGTATTCCCACAGGTGATGAATGACTTCCTATCACAAGTGCTTATCACAAGTGCACTTCTGAATCCCCATCACCTATTTAATTCAGCCCCTACCCACCTCCTCTCTGGTAACTATAAGTTTGTTCTCTATAGTTAAGAGTCTGTTTCTTGGTTTGTTTCTCTCTCTCTCTTTTTTTCCCTGTGATTGTTTGTTTTGTTTCTTAAATTCCACATATGGAGGAGAATCACACAGTATTTGTCTTTCTCTGACTTATTTTGCTAAGCATTATACACTCATCCTCATCCATGTCATTGTAAATGGCAAAATTTCATTCTTTTTATGACTTTTCATTCTTTTTCTTTTCTGTTTTTATTTATACAATACTCCATTGTATACACACCACTTCCTTATCCATTCATCATTCGATGGACACTTGGGCTGCTTCCATATGTTGGCTATTGTAAATAATGCTGCTATAAACACGGTGGGGGAAGGAACCTCTTTGAATTAATTTTTTTAAAGATTTTATTTATTTACTTGACAGATCACAAGTAGGCAGAGACGCAGGCAGAGAGGGAGAGGGGAAAGCAGGCTCCCTGCCGAGTAGAGAGCCCAATGCAGGGCTGGATCCCAGGACCCCAGGACCATGACCTGAGCCGAAGGCAGAGGCTTTAACTCACTGAACCACCCAGGTGCCCCTGAATTAATGCTTTTGAGTTCTTTGGGTAAATACCCAGTAGTGTAGTAGTTGCTGGATTGTAGCGTAGTTCTATTTTTAAGTTTCTGAGGACCCTCCATACCGTTCTTCACGGTGCTGTACCAATTTGTATTCCCAACAGTGCAAAAATGTTCCTTTTCCTACACATCCTAAACAACATCTGTTTTTTCTTGTGTTGTTGATTTTAGCCATTCTGGCAGGCATGAGATTGGATTATTTGTTTTTTTGAGTGTTAAGTTTTCTAATTTCGTATGTATTTTGGATACTAACCCTTCATATGATATATCATTTGCAAATATTTCCTCCTATTCCATCGCTTTTTAGTTTTATTGATTGTTTCTTTTGCTGTGCAGATGCTTTTTATTTTGATGTAGTCCCAACAGTTTATGTTTTGCTTTTGTTTCCCTTGCCTCAGAAGACATATCTAGAAAACGTTTATTGGGCCAATGTCAAAGAAGTTACTGCATGTGTTTTTTTTCTAGGATTACTATGGTTTTGGGTCTCACATTTAGGTTTTTAGTCCATTTTGAATTTATATTTGTGCATGATGTAAGAAAATGATTACTTTTTTTTCTTTTTCATATAGCAGTCCAGTTTTCCTTACACAATTTGTTGAAGAGATTTTTTTTCCCCCTTTGGATATTCTCTTCTGCTTTGTCCAAAATTAATTGACTGTATAGTTGTAGATTTATTTCTGGGTTTTCTGTTCTGTTTTATTGATCTATATCCCTATTTTTGTGCCAGAATCATACTGTTTTCATCACTACAGATTTATGATATAACTTGGAGTCCAAATTGTGATTCCTTCAGCTTTGCTCTTCTTTATCAAGAATACTTTGGCTATTTGGGGTCTTTTGTGATTCCATACAAATTTTAAAATTATTTGTTCTGGTTCAGTGATAAATGTTGTTGATATTTTGATAGGGGTTGCATTAAGTGTGTAGATTTATTTAGATAAATATTCGTTCTTTTAATCCATGAGCATGACATATCTTTCCACTTCTTTGCAACATTTTCAATTTCTTTCATAAATGTCTTATAGTTTTCAGAATACAGGTCTTTCACTCTCTTGGGTAAGTATATTTCTAGATGTTTAATTAAATTTGGAACAATTGTAAATGGGAGTGTTTTCTTTATATCTCTTTCTGCTGCTTCATTATTAGTGAAAAGTGCAATAGATTTCTGTACATTGATTTTGTAACTTGACACCTTATTGAATTCATTCATCAGTTCTAGTAGTGTTTAGGTGGAGTCTTCAGGGCTTTCTGTGCATAGTATCATGTACGATGTATCTGCAAATGTTGAAAATTTTGCTTGTTCCTTACCAAACATTTTCTTTTAAGTTTTGACTTGCCTTTTAATTTCCCTAGCAACATCTTCTTTATATATTTAAATGATATTTATTGAGTTATAAATTACATACACTAACATTAAACTGTTAAATGTAGTGTTTGATGAGTTTAAGCAAATATGCTTAGTCATGTAACTACCACCATGCTCACAATATAGAATATTGCCACTCTAGCAGGAAGCTTCTTAATGTTTCTTTTCTTTTGAGTATTCCACAGCATCTCAGCCTCGATATCTTTCCCTGTAATTTTCCCTTTCATGTAGTGTCAATATTTGAAATTATATTTTATGTAGCCTTTTATTCCTGTAACCTTTCCATTTAATGCAGTGTTTACAATAATATTTATTAATGTTCCTGCATTAATTAGCAATTCATTCTCTTATTGATGAAAAATACTCCCATTTTAAAATTTACTACAAATTGTTCCTCCACTCTCCAGTTGATAGACAACATCTGTTGTTTTCTGAATTGATAATGTTAGCAATTCTGACTGGTGTGAGGTAATATCTCATTGTGGTTTTGATTTTTATTTCCCTGATGCTGAGCGATGTTGAGCATTTTTTCATGTGTCTGCTAGCAACATTTTTATAAATTCTTTAGGATTTTCTGTGTAGACAATTATGTAATGTCTTAGAATAGATTGGTTTCTTATCTAAGAGACTTTTATCTTACTTGTCAATCCGAATAGATTGTTTGTGTTGTTTCTTGCCTTATCGTGCTGGTTAGGGACTCTGGACAATGTTTAATAAATGTGATCAATTCAGACATCCATGAAAGTTTCCTGATTTCAGGAAACCATCCTGTCTTTCAGTATTAAATATGATGTTAGTTCTAAGGTATTTTTAAGTGGCTATTACTAACATGAGGCAGTTTCCTTCTGTTTCTAGTTTATTGAGATAATGTTAAATATTACATATAAAAAGTGATAGATAGAAAAAGTAGATAATATGTGTGATTTTGAATGGTATTATTTTCTGGCTTAAACAGTTTACATTTCTTTCTGACATTTAGTGGAGGAGGCACACTACTAAATTTGATCATCTTAATCAATTCCAAGATTACAATGATCCAGTCCTGGTGCACCTGGGTGGCTCAATGGGTTCGCATCTCCCTTCAGCTCAGGTCATGTTCCCGGGATTCTGGGATAGAGCCCTGGGTCCAGTTCCTTGCTCAATGGGGACCCTGCTTCTTCCTTTGTCTTTGCCCCTTCCCCTGCTTGTGTTTTCTCTCTCGCTCATTTTCTCTCTCTCAAATAAATATAATCTTAAAAAAAAAAAAGAATGATCCAGCCCCGAGCTTCAGTCACTATATAATCTAACATTCTTCAGAAGGTGTAATCCTGAAAACATGCAGTATTCACTAGGACCTTCTCAAGATTAGCACATTTGAAACACATTTTTATTGTCAGTTCTTTCATTCTGGGGGGGCGGGGGAAGACCCTGCTCAGCTTCTCTTCTTTTCAACCCTGGGAATCATCAAATGACCCAAGGAGAAAAACAGCACCAAATGCCTTGATCACCTCTTTTGATTTCTCTTCTTTCTTGCATTTTTTTATCTTATAAATTCTGATATATTATTAGTTCTGTGATGCTTTCGACTAAATGAAAATAATTTGTCCCGGTTTTATAGTTAATACTAGCAGGAAAGTAGACCTGAAAAAGCCTATCTTGCAGTTGCTAGAAAGAGAACCTGAAAAGACTTTTAAAACAAAAGAAAGACAGCTCTATGATTAATGCAGGAATTATTTATATTTTATTATTATTTTTATTTTTTAAATGTTTTACTCATTTGGGAGAGAGTGAGAGAGATCACAGAAAGAGAGGAAGAGGGAGAATATTTATATTTTATTTTAATATTACGAATATTTATATTTTATTCTAATATTACCAATAGGATATTCTAATTACAGTTATTAGCTTTCAATTTTGGGGGAATAATTGAAATAGGATATACTCACACACTAAATGTTTGATACTTGTTTTGCATTCAAATGCATAATATTGATATTATATAATGAAAAAATGTGCATTAGAGGAGAGTAAATACATAAATAATAAATGATAAATGTGATTTTAAGTCATTTTGATGCCACTTAAAAGCCAAGAAAAATTAAGAAAATCAATTAATAAGATATCAACAATTTATTTTACCTATCACATATATTTTTTTCCTATGGGTGCTGTAATAAATTACAAACTTGTTGGCCTAAAACAACAGGATTTATTCTCTCTCTGTTCTAGAGATCAGAAGTCCAAATTCACTTTCACTGGGCTGATCTCAGGTGTCGACAGGACTTTGGGGAAGAGTCTTTTTCTCTCTTCTTCCAGCCTGTAGCCACATCAGTCTTTATCACATATCTCTTTCTCAGTGACAAACTACCTTTTGCATGGTGAAATCATCCACCTCTGGCTGCCTCTTACAAGGAAACATGTGATTGCCTATAGGGACCACCCAGATAATCCAAGACACTCTCCCCATTTCAAGATCTTCATCTTATTCACATCTACACTGTTCTACTATGCTACATAAGATAATAATCACAGGTTCCAGGCATGAGGGCATAGTTATTTTTATTGTTACTGTTTTTCAACACACTACATTTTCCAATCTCTCAAATCTGCCAAAATCAGGAAGAGAGACTTATAAAAATGGTATTTTACATGTTGATTATGCAACATTATTTTAATAATGAGGCATGGCATTGCTTTGTTTCATTGTTTTTAGGCTGAAAATTGTTAAAGCAGAAATGGAAGGATGACATACATTGATAATTTATAATCAGAATTTATATTAATAAATAGGTAAAAGCATATTGTATGACTGCAATTCGAGAAATATTTAAAGTATTTCATAGGAAATATTTACTATAGACTTATGATTGTAAATAATTTTCATTTAGACTTAACCTCCTAAACTTTTCTGGAGAACTAGATTTTCATTATCTGCCCAGGAAAAGCATTTATAGATCATGTTATCACTGAGAGTTACAAAATAGCAGAAGCCATTTAGTTCAAAACCTGAGTTCCAAATATTTCTCATCCTAGCTTAGATTACTCTAATATTTCATATTTGATCTTGGAGTCATTTCTATTTTCCTTTAATCATTTTATTCTATTATTTTTATAAAGTTGTGGCACATTTCAAATACCATAGAAAAATACAGAATTTCGTGTTGATTAAACATTTCTAATTTGGAGATCTTGAGTGTGATAATATGATTCTCTGTCTTAATTACTGAGTATATGTTGGAGAGGACCAAAAATGTGTAGAAGTCCAGTTAGAAAGCTATTGCATTAGTTAAGGAAAGAAATAACAACAATTCAGAAAAGAAAATCATTGGTATATGTTCAAAGAAAGGATGAAAGGGTGCATTAAAGTAATAATATTTATTAAATGACTTTGATAATACTTTGTAATGGATTGTTTATGGATAATATGATAGTATACTTACCTGAGATAGTGAACTCTGGAAAAGTGTAGGATGTTAAAATGCTTTGGGAAGAAATTACGATTTTATGATGAGCATTCCAAAATTGATATTTTGGTGAAATGTCCTAGGGGTGATATCAAATAGGTAGCTGAAAAGTTACAGAAGTTCTATAAATAAATAAATAACCACTAGCAGAGATTATTTTACTCTCCTGCGGTCTGTGGCATTTTCATTTATTGCATTAGACTGACAAGTAAGTACTCTGTTACATACCCTGCCAAAGGAGATAGAGTATTTAAGTTTTTAATCTGGAATTTCCACAGGAATATTTAATGCAAATATGTTGTGTACTTAGCCCTGCTGTTACTGTCACCTGAGAGAAAACTACTTGTACATTCTTTAAATTGTCAACAAACATATTTTTTTTTGAAATTTTTATTTATTTATTTGAGAGAAAGAGAAAGAGAGCACAGAGGGAGAGAGAGAGAGGGAGAAGAATAGTTTCTGCTGGGTGGAAACTTTCCATGATGTTGGGACTCAATGCAGAGCTCAATTCCAGGACCCTGGGGCCATGACCTGAGCCAAAGGTAATGCTTAACCAACTGAGCCACCCAGGAGCCTTAAATGGTCAACGAACATATTAATTTATTAAGGTCATAGGGCTCAAAACTGTATAAAAATTGAGCTTTAGGGGCACCTGGGTGCTCAGTGGGTTAAAGTCTCTGCCTTAGGCTCAGGTTGTGATCCCAGGGTCCTGGGATGGAGCCCCACATGGGGGGGGGGGGCGGTTTCTGCTCAGCAGGGAGCCTGCTTCCTCCTCTCTCTGCCTACTTGTGATCTCTGTCTGTCAAATAAATGAATAAAATCTTAAAAAAAATTGAGCTTTATAGTTTCCTCAACATTTCACATTTGATGGTGTATGTATGCGTGACTATAATTAACATTATATATGGAGTTTTTAATATCTTATTTCTTTTTTTTGGTGATACCTCCAGATAGCTTTTAAATATATTTCATTATTAAACACAATGTTTGTAAATATAACTTATTATTATATATGATACTAAAATTTCATTTTACCACAACATCAACTATTATTAAAATCATGTGTTTGTGGATTTTGGTATCTTCCAATGAATTCTTAACACTACTCTCTCCTTTTTAACCTAATTTAAATGGTATGAAAATGTAATTTTAGAAATGGTAGTGATAACAAAATGATCTTGATTTATTGTCATGCAAACATCTATTTTTCACTGAGTTTATATTTGGCCTATAAAGCAATATTTGTGCATCACATAAAGTACATGGATTTTGCATTTAGACATTCTTGTTAAATAGGTTAATAGAGACTTTAAATTCAATTCAGAGCAGATCTAAGAACCAATAAGATAGATCTGCCGCCCATTCCAGGTAGAGTCCTGTTGACAGCACTTAGTGACTTGTGGATAAAGCTAAAACAGAAGTCCCTTATTAAAGAAAGGGATAAACAATGGCTTTAATAGTCCTAAGACCCATGAAAGGGTTGGACATACTGAATTTAGTTGACTAAAGGTCAGTTGTGTCCTTAAGGACTTAGACCTTTAAGTCTTCAGTTGTAGAACTACTGAGCTTACTTGATGTTCTTTTTTATTTTGCTGAAGAATTTATCTTTCACACGTTCTGTTCTTTTAGGAAACTTGTGGAATAATATACTTTGAATAAAATTTTTATTATCCTCTAATTATTTTGTGTTACTTTCCTTCAGGGGCAAGTGCATCTACTATATTTGGACTAATTTCTGCTTCTGTTCTTGCCAAATAATCTTTACAACATTCAGGACTATTATTGATATTTGTGCTAGTCATATGTAAACATATAATTTACTTTTAAGAAATATATTCCATGTATTTGTAATTTATCTTCATGTTTGTTTTAAACATATATATATAGTTAAATATATAATTATATAATTATAATGTGAATATAAATAGATTATAATAAGAAATAGATTAATGCAATGACCTATTGTATAGATCAATAATATGAGGATTATTAGTCTATCAGACAATCTTTAAGAAAAGTCACAGATACTATAAATGCAGAGAGCTTTGATTTCTAATTCCAGTGAAACTGCAGGTGTTACTGTTCTAAGTTTAGTTTCAGATATCTTGAATGCAGCAACTTCAAATGGGAGGACAAATGGTCATATGCCTATTAGCATATATATAAATTAAATTCTCTTTGTCCCTAGAGATATGATAACTCACTAAAAAAAGACATTATTATTCTAAATAATGAATATTTTAAATATGTATTTATTTATTTATTTATTTTAGAGAGAGAGAGAGAGAGCATGTGTGTGTTCACGAGCGTGAGGTGGAGGAATGAGGGAGTGGGAAAATCTTAAGCAGACTCCCAGCTGAATGGAGCTGAACATGGGGCTGGATCTCATGACCATGAAATCATGATTTGAGCTGAAACTGGGAGTTCTGCACTTTACCAACTATGCCACCCAGTTGGCACCCTAAATATGAATATTTTAACATCTGTTCCTGTGATGTTAATAATGAAATAGTTTGCCATAAATTTTCAGAGTTAAATATGAGGAAGTGGAGATGCAAGGGGTTAGGGGGTTAAGGAGGTAGGAAAAGAAAAAATGAAACAAGATGGGGTCGGGAGGGAGACAAACCAAAAGAGACTCTTAATGTCATAAAACAAACTGAGGGGGGTTGGGGGAGAGAGGGGTTGGGGGGGAGAGGGGTTGGGAGACGGTGGTGGGGTTACATTATATGTTTAAATAAAAAAAAGCTTAAATAAAAAAATAATAATTTTTATTACCAAAAAAAAAATTTTCAGAGTTAAATTAAGAATGCTCAGTTTCAGCATTGAGAATACTCCTGAGTTCTTAGCATATTGTCCCTGAAGCTATCACATATCCCTCGCAAGTTCTTTCATGATGACACTAGTTGGTTACATTCTTTACTTCATTAAGAACAACACATAATGGGGCACATTGGTAGCTCATAGGTTAAGCATCTGACATCAGCTCATGTCATGAACCCAGGGTCCTGGGATCAAGCCCCACATCAGGTTCCCCACTCAGTGAGGTGTCTAATTGTCTCTTTCTCTCTGCCCCTCCCCCTATTCATGCTTGCATGCACTCTTTCTCAAATAAATAAATAAATAAATAAATAAAATCTTTTTAAAAAAGCCCACATAATTAACATCCCTGAATATGTAATCCTGTAAATGTTTGTGAACTTTTTTTGAGATGCCTACACATCAGTGGAATGTTTGATTTATGGGGCATACACGTATTTATTTCCACTAAATGCTGCCTGTTTCCATAAAATAGCAAATATTTTCCACTACTACTTATAGTGCACAAAAATTCTTGTTTTCTCAAATTCTTAATAACATTTTAATATGTATTTTTCTTAATTTTGTCATTTTATAAGCATATTCATCTTTCAATATTTTTAAATATTTAGTAGGTATAGTTGTCTGTCTATACATTTCTGTTTCAGAGTTTAATTTGCTTATACATATTTACTCCACCATGAATTATAGAAGGAATGAATTTGAGGAGTTACTTAACAAATTTAAAAAAGCAAGAATTTTGATTGGAATTTTATTGAATTAGAAGATCTTGGGGTAGAATTTAAATAATATATTTATGTTATATTTTCTTACTAATAAGCATAGACTATTTCCCTATTCAGATCTTATTTTATGTTATCATATGCATTCTGTACTTTTCTACATAAAGACTATGTGCATTACTTTAGTTTGTGTCATGCATATTTTATAGTTTAAACCACTGCATTGAATAGTAATTTTTTTAAATATCCATTTATTTATTTGACAGAGAGAGAGATCACAAAAGTAGGCAGAGAGAGACACTCTGAAGCTAATTTACAATGCTAGTACCAGTAATGTGAATGTTAAAAAACAGTAGGAGTGCTGTTGTATATTTTTAAAATAGCATGCAGCTTTTAAACATGGAACGTATAATCCTTCCAATCTTAAAAAGAAATACAGTGTGGGACGCCTGGGTGGCTCAGTTGATTAAGCGGCTGCCTTCGGCTCAGGTCATGATACCAGCGTCCTGGGATCGAGTCCCACATCTGGCTCCTTGCTCGGCAGGCAGGGAGCCTGCTCCTCCCTCTGCCTCTGCCTGCCTCTCTGTCTGCCTGTGCGCTCTCTCTCTCTCTCTAACTAATACATAAATGAAATCTTAAAAAAAAATTAAAAAAGAAAGAAATACAGTGTGTTTTTATCTAAGGTCATATAACGTATTATTGGCAATTCATGGCAATGGTAGACATTGGCCTCTCAAGCAAACAATTTGCCTTTTGTATTGTCTTCAGTGCAGAGTATCATAGTTAAGTGCTATCATTAATAGAAATTTGGACATTGGAAGTATCTATCACAAAGAACAGCACTCTCAATTATATTTTCTATTGTGTTTTTAATGGAGATCTACTTCCTAAAATGGAAGTAAGTACATCAGTTTATTTAATTCATTTTCTACATATAACAAGATAGCTCTTTTTTAAAATCTGATTAAAATTTGTTCCCAGAACCCAGCGGTCATGGTTTAGATTTGTCATTAAGGTGACTAAATCAAAGTTGACTTTGTAAGAAAAATACAATGATTTTAATATTTCTATTGGAGACAAACTTAGTACTTGAATGTCACTATTATTTCCTGCAATAGACTAACTTATGTCATAGAAGAAAAACACTTACTTGAAATAATTTCCATGTGGAAGCTTTTGCAAAAATGGCCTTCCTTCCTAAAATTTAGTACCAAAACTTAATTAACAGCAACAAAATGATGTAGAACAATATAGTCACTGGAAAAATAAACAAGAATTTGCAATTTCATTTTTATATTCTGACTCTTCAATTTGTATGTATTTGTTTAGTGTTGCACTTTTCCTATGTTAGTATATAAGAATTTGTTAATAATTCAAGAACACTTGGTTTTAATTCAACAATACAAATTTCTGGTATGTTTGATACCTTATAAAGCATTTTACTGTGGTCCACTACCCAGAACTAAAGAGCACATTTCTATAAGAAAATCATCTTAACAATTCATTTATAATAGCAGGTTAAATGAAAATAAATATTGTTTTCTCCTTCAAACCTACCTAAGGAAGGGAATGTTTACAAAAATGCATACCAAAAAAAGTTACATGTTTATTTGTTCAAAAAATATGATTAAGGGAATATAAGAAAATGCTCAAGAACACAGGACCCATTAAACTCATGATTAAATTTCTTCCCTTTGGGAATATTACTGCCTTTAGTCACATATTTAGCCATTCAGTTCATCCCCCCAGCAGTTTCTTTGAATCTGGTGATATAATCCAGTCCTCAAATCTTGTGTGATCCCACAAATTCAGGACACCCAGGATATCTCCTGCAATCTGCAATTGAAAACATTCTCTAGATAGTATAATCTATTGAGGCAGTATCTGAATACTAAAACTCTGTTCCATCTGAGGACTTGTGAAACTTGCATCATTATGGTCAACTAAAATTACACCAACTATGACATAAGACAATCCAGTCCAATCCAATTATAACCGTTGTTCAAAATACATCTGCTGTGTTATTACCTCGAGTTCCTCCCTGAATTGATTCTCCATCCTCCCCCATTTTTCCATATGACATATGAAATTCTGCTACAATATTAACAAATTTCTTGGCATCCGCATTTTAATCCACACATTTACTGAAACTCTTTTCTATTCTTGAGATGCTGCTTTCTCTGCAGTTTTTTTCATGTGTAGAGTTCTTTTTTCCTGTTGGTCTGAGTTTGCAACAGTCTCCTCCCCTTGCACTTCTAAATTATTACTCTCCCTCCATCATATAAAACCATTATTCTTCTGGGTCACATGTAATTTCTCTTTATTACCCTCTTTACATACATGTTATAACCTAAAAACTTCATCCATCAAAATCTTTAATAGCCAACTAAAAGTGTTATTTTCTTACCCTAAATCATGCCATTAACAGAAAAAATTGGTATCATCAAATATGTTATAGCTAAAAGCATCAACTTTTAATTCTTTAATTACCTTAAGAGCAGAATAATTTTCTGCATTATTTGGAAGTAGAATCCCTCCAGGGTTTTGTCTGCAGCAAGTAACTGCTTTATTTCTGAGTTCTTTTACTCAGTCCTCCTCTTCTTTGGCCACAGCTTTCGATGTCTCAACAAGAATAACCACACATAACACACACATAGCCTTTTTTTTTTTTTGGAGGGGGGGTCCTATTCATCATTCTAAGAGCTTTGCCACTAACTTACTGAATTCTCAAACACTATCATGAAATAAGTTCTATTGCCATGGCCACTTTAAGTCTGAGGAAACTGAATCACAGAAAATTCAGTCACCTGCCCAGATTAACTGTATTCATAAGGACACAAATGAATTTCAAACCAATGCAGCATGTTTTAGTATTTGTGTCCTCAATTGCTATATAATTAATCTTGTGTATCAAAAATTCAAGTCTGTAGGGCTGTCTATATTTATGTTTGTCATCCTCTTCAATTCTTGATCATTCTTTGACCACCAGTATCTTTCCATTTACACTTGTATCAATATGTTTCTATTTCAAAGCCTGGCAAAACTTGAACCCAAATTTTTACTATCCATTCATATTTTGCATTTATTAATAATATAACTTAAGTTACTCAATAAATATGTCCATACTCTTCTTTGTTTTTTTTTAAATAAAATAGCATATCTTTCACTTAGCTACTCAAAAGCATTTTTTATAAGTTCTTGTAAGAAGCAATATATAGGTATAGATAAATATAGGTCTATATCTGAAATATATAAATGTATACTTTTCCTCACTTCCCAGTATATTAGCTAATACTGAGTAAATTTATTTTTGTTACATTAAAATGTAATTTACTTTTACTATTTCTCAGGGACTAAGATTATCTACATAAAGACTAGATTTTTTAATCAAGTATTTTTCAGTGATTTTATTTGTTGTTAATTATCTAATATAGTAGTAATGTTACAAATGGTTTTGTCATTCCTGTCACTCTTGGATATTCTTTTTTGGGCAAATTTCTAGAGAGATGGTTAGTTTCCTTCTTAAGCTGAATTCCTCTGCCTGTGATGAACTTGAAGTTGAAAATGTATGACAGTTTAAATACTGTCTATCTATCATCTATCTATCTGGTGCTCCACTTTATAAACATGTAAAACTTTCACTAGAATTTTTTCTTTCTGATCACCTCCATTGAAATCTGATAGTGAGTGTGACACCATAGCACCCACATTTACACTTAGACTTCAGCTCGATTATAAACTAGACATTAGCTTTAGGGGTATCTGGGTGGCTCAGTTGATTAAGTGTCTGTCCTGGGTTCAGGTCATGTCTCAGGATCCTGGGATTGAGCCCCATGTGGTCACTATAGTCATCAGAGGCTCCCTGCTCAGCAGCACTCTGCTTGTCCTTCTCCAGCTGCTCTCACTCTATCACTTTCAAATGAATAAATAAAATCTTTAAAAAATAAAAAAATAAATAAATAAACTATGGCTTCTACTGTTTTGCAGCATAAGACACACTGGGGAACATCATTTTTAAAATCAAAGAATTTACTTGTTACCTGAATTGTCTGTCCAGCAAAGTATTATTTATTCCACTGGGGCTAAGGGGGAAAAATTGTAAAGGTGAAACTCAACCCTGAATCTAATTTTGGAATACAGTTGGAGCTTTCTCTTTGTCAAAACTCTTTTCAACATTAAAGCAAAATTACCTGGTTGGAGCAGTCATTTTCTCCTTCAGGGTGAAAATACTAATGAGGATGAGGTGTTTTAATAGTAAATAAATTATTGTGCTGCAAAATAAGTAAATAATTAAATAAATCAAACACAAACATGAGCTTTCAGACTCCAGGAAGAAAAATAATGAATTTTGAATTATGTTTCTTTCTAGTACATACATAGAGAAGTGTTCTTCCAATAAGTATTTTGTGAGAGAAATCCCATGATACATCAATTGCTAATTCTCTCTTGATGCTGACTCATCCTTGAACAAAAATAAATATTCTAAGGGACCAAATATGTCAAGTGTTTGTTAACACTAAGGTGCATTGTGAAAAACACATTTATAATTAAAGGTACCAAATAGAAATGCAAAATAGTTTTCTTAAGTATTATTTATAAAATTGGTGTTTCAGGGTTTCCTGGGTGGGTTAATTCTCTGCCTTCAGCTCAGGTCATGATCTCTCAGTCAGGGTCCTGGGATTGAACTTCACATCAGGCTCTCTCCTGGGCGGGGAGCCTGCCTCTCCTCTCTCTCTGCCTGCCTTCTGCTTACTTGTGATCTCTCTCTCTGTGTCAAATAAATAAATAAAATCTTTTAAAAAAGATGACTAATGATGTTAAACATCTTTTCACAATCTTTCTGGTCATTTAAAAAAAATATTTTATTTATTTATTCGACACATGGAGATCATAAGTAGGCAGAGAAACAGGCAGAGAGAGAGGATGAAGCAGGCTCCCCTCTGAGCAGAGAGCCCGATTCGATGTGGGGCTCATGGGAACATGACCTGAGCCGAAGGCAGGGGTTTTAACCCACTGAGCCACCCAGGCACCCCTTTCTGGTCATTTTTATGTCTTCTTTGGAGAAAAGCTTATTCTTGCACTTGTTGGTTTTAGTTGGTTTATTTGTCTTTTTATGATTCAGTTGTATGAGTTCTTTCTATATTATAGTACAGTTCCCTTGTCAGATACATGATTGGCAAATATTTTATCCTATTCTGTAGGTTCTCTTTTCGGTTTCTTGATACTGCCTTTGAAGGACAAAAGTTTCAATTTTGATGAAAGTCCAATTTATCTGTCTTTCAATCAATATGTAAAGATAAAATGTATTTCTATAAAGTAGAAATAAACTGTGATGGAAATTGAAATTTTAAAATACCATTTAAATAGGGTCACATATGAAATATTTAAAGATAAATATAACAAAACATATGTAACACCTTCATGCTAAAACCTATAAAATATCGTGTTTGAAATTTTAAAGGATAAGATTAATTAATTAATTAAAATTTAAAGGACAAAATAAATGAAATATTTCCTCTTTATGGATTGAAAAGCTTCATACTCTTAAAATGACAATTCTCCCAATATTTTTTTAAAGAATCCAAGAAGTAACTAGGGAAACTTTTGCAGAATTTTTGTAGAAATTGACAAAGTGATTCTAAAGTTTTTAAGAAAATGTGAAGAAACAAGTGTAGCCAAAAAGCATTAAGAAAGAGAAAAAAGCCTGACCTACCTTCATGATATTCTATAAAACTGTAGTACTGAAGGAAGTGGGAGTATGGTCATAAGTGCTAAATAAGTAAGTGGACAGAAGGAGCCAATAAATACATTGGCATCGATAGAGTTAATTGATTTTCATTTGGGGGAAGGGACTTCAGTGGAGGAAGATCAAACACTTCAGTATGGTGCTGAAACTATTGAATATCTGTAAGCAAAGAAGTGAATGTTGATTCATGCTGTTAGCTACACACAGAATTACGGCAAAATAGACCACGAAGATAGATATAAAACTCAAATTTCTGCAAGAAAAAACAAAATATAATTTCATGATTTAGAATTAGCAAAAAATATTTATAAATATGGCAGCAGAGTGATTATATTGTGTCATATGGTATATATATGTGTTGTTTTTATTATAAACTTTATTATATCTTTATTATAAACTTCACAATCAGCATATCGTGATTTCATTGGGTATCCTAAAAACCAACTTGTGAAGGTTTGCACACATAACAATGTAGTATTTGGGATTTTAGATGGTGTTAATGGAATCTTGTTAATGGAATCTAAGAATAAGTTTGTAGATAATCAAAATTATCAAAATTACCACATTATTGGTTGTTCCAATCTAATAACATGGTGCTCTTTCTATGTATTTGGATATTCTTTAATGAATCTCAAAACTCACATTTAATTTGTTTCATGCAATAGAAAGGTGTACACACTGTTTTCTCAAAGCTTTATTAATTTGTGTACCCACCTATCAAACATGAATATCAGGTAATATAAACGTGTGATAAAATACCAAAGGATTTATTTTTCTCAATACATTAAAGATATATCATCCTATATTGCATTTGATTTGTTCTTGTGCTGCTTATTCCAATTTCCTTTAAAAATTGTTTTACCTTGACTGCTGCTAATATTTTCTCCTTTTTATTTGACTCTTCAAGTTTAAAATATGTTTATGTGTGGTTTTAAAACCTTAAGTTAACTTTTCTCCTTCTAATTAGCACATTTTATCATTTATTAGCTATTTTTCATAAAATTCCTCATTCTCCTTTCTCCTCCATCTGGAACACCAATTAAAAGTGTACTACGCCTTCTCTTCCCTTTTATATCAATGTTTCATTCATATTTTCTGAAAATGTAGGTCTCAAGTTCTAGTTAAGTTTCAAACTGTTTTATGGTAATTTAATTCTGTCATCAGCAGTAACTAATATGTGTTATAGTCATTCAATTGCTTTTAATTCATAGCAAATGAAAACTTATCATTTTTTCAATTGGTTATGTTTTCTTTTTCAACAAATTGACTGTCGCTGTTCCATTTTTCTTGTTCTTGACAATATTTAAGCTTGACTTTTTACTGCTTTATTCATATTAAGCATAGTTATTTTACTTTTTCTTTCTTTCTTTCTTTTTTTTTTTTTTTTCTTTTGTATCTACGGATCTATAGATCTTTTGCTTCCCCAATCCAGCTGGTTCCATTCCAAAAGAAGCAGTGACTTGTTCCTTATGTGCTTGATTACTTTTTACTGTTTCTTTGTGAAAAGGCTTGGAGCAGTATATGAGCTCTAGGAGGAAGTTATGTTCCTCCAGAAAGAATTTGGATTTGCCTTTAATAGACACTGGTGTCTATTAAAGGCAAAAAAAATTTCCAAGGGAAATTTAAACTAGAATTAAGACATGAGTGTTTTCAACACACAATTTGACTGGGAAATCCATACTATGTTTGTTTCATGGTTACACCTTTAAAAGGTCTTTTCCCTCACTTGCCCTCCCTGCTCCATGTCAAGCAGGAATGTTGTTGCATTGTTATGGGGATACAGAACCCATGTTTACCCCTGGTTCCCTCTTCCATATCCCCAGCAGTTTTACACACCCTTTTATAAGTAGATTGTTGACTAATTTTTCTGTCTGTTGTATGCCAGGAGGGCCGTGTAAGCACAACATCACCAAAGTAACCAAACATTCTCAAGCAAAACCAAATTTATTACTCATTTTATCAATCTGTGTTTGCATCTTCAGTTCACATATGTTCATAAAATTTTGGGAGCTTTTTTAGAAATGTGTTTTGTTGTATTTCCCCAGCATTTTTATATGCTTTCCTGACAGATACCTAACATGTCCCATTGCAAGAAATAGAGAACCCAGCTATATTTTATCATTTCTCGTTTTTGGTTAATTCAAGTTGGCAGATATTTTATGAATATATATGTAGCTTTTAATCTTATTTTATACAGTTAGATTATATAGGTTTGTCTAACTTTTAAAAATATACATGCCAAGCTAATGCTTGCACTGTAGTGATCTGTTTGCATACTAAAGCATACATAAAATTCTTTTAAGATAAAAATTCTGATTTATACATTCCAAAACAATGACAGTGTTCAATTTCCAAGAAGAAATAATTTTACACTAAATTATTTCAACCTGTGATCTGTCAGTCTAGTTTCTTCTTTACATTAATTTTTGCCTTTATTTGTTGTTTGTTTATAAATGTGATCCTGAGTTTCCAGAATTCTAAATAAATTAAAAAAAAAAAAAAACACTTCCCACACACCCCTCCAAAAAAAATCCATTTGGAAGTTTTATAATAGGCAGGCTGAATTTTGGAAAAACCATAGAAAACCACATAACTTTGAAAACTTAATGGCCAGGGCTGCGGGCAAATGTAAGTTGACAAGAGATTTGTATGAAAACTGTGATGGCATTGAAAAAAGGAGAATAACTTATGAGCCATGGGGATTTTCTGCATACAACCTGAGGTAAACGTAAATAAATCAAACTTTTACATGTAAAAAATAGTTCACCATATAGTAAACATTTTCTGAGAAAAAAAATAACTTTATGTGAATTGATATGATGCCCATCTTCAAGAAGTTAATTTGAAAACATGAATGCTCCATGAATTCGATATTACAGATTCACCAAGTGAATATGTGTTTATCTTAGATCAGGAAAAAAAAAAAAAGGTAAATCATTACAGTTTGAATGGTACTGTATTTACTAGAAAGTTAATACCATTTTTTGCTCTTTTATTATTTTGAACATGCACATTTTTCCATATCTAGTTATCCTATAAAATAAGAAAGCTAATGTCAAAGTAAAAATAGTTTAAAGAATATATGAAGTATTAATTTTTTTTTCACATTTAAACAAGGACAGACTTAAATGATATATCTTCACTTATGGTAAAGAGAGAGAAGCTCCTATAACTTAATTAGCTTACCCTTCTCACCAGCAGCCTTAATTAGGACACTGCTAATTAATATAGTATTCTTCCAGAGGGCTAAATAAAATCATCTTCTTTGAATTTGACCTGAGAGGATATGCCATGAACTCTACAATTTTGAGAACTTAAGAGGCTTAAATATTAAGATTCAATATCTTTTTTAAGCATTCTGGAAAAAAAATCAAATTTCCCAGTTTACAAAATATAGGATGTTTCCTTAATAACTCAACTGTCTAATTAACAAAACATATTCTTATTAACTATCAATTTTAGTAATTGCATAATTTAGTGTATGTAAATTTATTGAAATAAGCTCATATAGACTATAATGTGTGCTTGCATTAAGTTTTATCAATCTGCTAAATAAACAAATGCCAATACATCAAGTTAAATCACACTAACATTTCAAGAGTGAAAATTCTAAAATTATTTTTAGGGCCCATAAAACCAAATATGCATTGGATTTCACAATGCTAAAATCCCATTCTCTTTCTTTCATAAGATATTCTCATTATATTAGTAGAAGATAAACTTCACATATTCATAGTGATACCTAGTCTTATTCAGCCATGTACTTCTAAAAATGTTATTCAAGACCTGCCACACAGGCCAATAATATAATATATTATTATATATATATAATATATATATTTATAATATAATATAAATACCTGCCACACAGACCAATCTCATTAATGTATTTTTAAATTAATAAATGAATATCATAAATATATTTTACAGCAGCCTCACCAGGAATACATTCATGTGTATATAATGGATACATTCCTAATGAAGACCATATTGCCTTATTATCATATTCTCTTGGTATTTCTTTATGTGAACCCAGTTGAAAGTAGAGAACAAGGGAGATACTTTATGAAATCCATAAAAGTCATAGAGCGTAGTGTACAGTGGAGAAGGATAGGATAGAGAGAGAGGATTTGGGGCAAACGGAGACTATTTGAATACAATCTGGCATCAGTTGATCACTTTCAAAATGGTTACATTCTTTTTCACCTTTCAAATCTCAGAATCAAACATAGGTAGAAATTAGTTACTATCCTATGGACCTTACTGCTTCACAGAGGATGGAAACCCACTCTCAGACATATCTATTTTGCCTTTATCACAGCTAGACTTGGACTATCTATTCCGCTTCCTGATATTCAAGAAATTAAATTGACAAGCTCCTTGAAAAAGGAAATTAGGCTTTCTCATTTTATCTCTCAGATTGTTTAGGACAAAGTATTCAAAAGAATAAATTCCAGATATTAAAAAAAACAAAAATAAAAACAAAAAAAAAGAAATCAAATAGTGTTACATCTTTGCTAGGTATAATACAATATGATAGGGGCACCTGGGTGGCTCAGTGGGTTAAAGCCTCTGCCTTCGGCTCAGGTCATGATCTCAGGGTCCTGGGATCGATCCCCGCATGGGACTCTGCTCAGCGGGGAGCCTGCTTCTCCCTCTCTCTCTGCCTGCCTCTCTGCCTACTTGTGATCTCTGTCTGTCAAATAAATAAATAAAATATTAAAAAAAAAGTTTTAAGAATACAATATGATAATACATTGGAAGGTATTTCCCAGTATTGACTGAAAAACTGTAATTCAGAGGAATCCTCATTGAATTTGGCAGAATAATTTCTACTGCTTTTCCCCTTCTATCTTTAGCTAAGAATAATGAAAAAATTTTTTAAAAGAATCATCACATCACATCAGAGGCATCGCACATAACAAAGCAAATAATTCAAATAGCTGCCAGTACAGTGAAATCTGTAACATCACGTGGAGTTATTTATTTAAAATAAAAAGCCCAATAAATGACATTGTTCCAATAATCCTAACAGAGAAGGCTGGAATCGTAAGCAGTTTATGAATACATTCCTGAATCCAAGACAATATAGCAGTAGGGTAAATGGAAAATTTATGGTTGCATCCTTTTGCAGTAAGATGTTTGTCTATATCTTTGGGGAATCCAACTTGTCAGTAAGTGATCCTTGGGTGTTTTGCTTTCATAATAGTACTACTTGATATGGCTGTTATGAAAATTAAATGAATTAATGTATTTCCATATTTAAAATATTGTTTGGCACATGGTAAAAGTATATGTTATATTTATACACTATTATAAATATCATAGCCAAATGGCTCCTGCCAAATATGCTATAGGTAAAAACAAAACAAAACAAAATAAAACAGAAAAAAGAGAGCTTGGGAAATACAGAATTTGTGAACTATTCTTTAAAAAATGAAATAAATCTTAGGGGCACAAAATAGAGCCTTCCAAAATCAATCAAATTGGGATTTATTGTTTAAATAGTATTCATGGGATGAAGGAGCATTAGTAAAAAAGGGCTATGGGATATACATCAGTAAATTGAATACTGAACTAAATGAAGGCAACTGTTGATATTCTTGTCATAGAAGGAAATATTAAAATGATAAATCTTTAAAAACAGAAGTTAAAAACTGTCAAACTAAGAAAATGAAAAGGAAAAAAAAGATAAGTAGTTTAAATCTTTTTTTTAACAGAGAGAGAGAGATCACAAGTAGGTAGAGAAGCAGGCAGAGAGAGAGAGGGTGAGGAAGCAGGCTCCCTGCTGAGCAGAGAGCCCGATGCCGGTCTCAATCCCAGGACCCTGAGATTACGACCTGAGCTGAAGGCAGAGGCTTAACCCACTGAGCCACCCAGGAGCCGTGATTAGTTTAAATATGTTTCACCACCATTCACATTTGGAACTCAACAGTTATTTCATAGTTGTTTATTTGATAAATATTTCTGTATTCATGTGTCAAGGCACTCTAAGTATTTGAAATGTAGTATTGAACACAGCAGACAAAATTCACAATTTCATGTTTGCTTGCATTGTAGAGAAACAAAAAATATACAAATACATAAGCAAGAAAATACCATTTTGTGTTAAAACTTCAATTAATTCAATTTTTAATAAAACTTTGTATTGTCAAGCCTCAAGTTTTGACAAAATAATATCTGAAATAATAGCCATGAGGTCTTGATTAAGATTTCCCAGGCTAGTAATCAAGTTCAGTATCTTTTCATAAAAATTATTTCCTAGATTTTTTAATTTTTTGAAATCATGTGCATGTCCTTACCTGTTTTTATTGGGTTGTTTATGACTTTCATATTTGTTTGTAGAAGTTCTCTGCTTATTACTAGTATAGAACAATACCCAAAACTTAGGTCTGAATTTTTGTCAAATCAAATTTGCATTTAAAAAAATAGCTTTAAAAAAAAATACTTTATTACTTCAAGGTCCAAATATTTCTTAACAAAATTTTTAATATTCTGTTTCACATTAAATATGAAAACACATGTGTGAAGTATACTTTGGAGTTATTTGTGATTTATGAGCTTATTTGTATTTTTCTTATGACTATTTCAGACCTAATGCAAGGTTACCTCCTTCCTCAACTGATCTGCAAAGTTACCTTTGCAGCTTCCAGTTTTCCATATATGGTTTTTACAGAGCTTTCTCTCTGTTTATTGGTCAATATGTTAATTGTTGTATAAGTACCATACTGCTTTATAATAAAACCTTGTATCTGATGTGATAATCTCCCCCTCTGTCTGTTCTTCTTTTTCAGAATGATCCTCACTTTTTTCTTCCCCTTTATTGAAAAACTTTTAGGGTGATGTATATTATAGGATTTTAATGAATATTTTTTATAAGGTTAAGGAATTTCTTTTCTATTACTAAATTACTAAATTAATCTGTAATGGTTTCTGATATCAAGTAGGATGAAGAAACTTTTGGCAGAACATTACTGCCTATAAGAAATAGAAAAGTAAAATAATAATACAAATGTAATGTGTTTAAAGGCATCAAGTAGCTATTAAAGCATCAATGAGGGAACGCCTGAGTGGCTCAGTTGGTTAGGCAGCTGCCTTCGGCTCAGGTCATGATCCCAGCGTCCTGGGATCGAGTCCCGCATCAGGCTCCTTGCTCAGCAGGGAGCCTGCTTCTCCCTCTGCCTCTGCCTGCTACTCTGTCTGCCTGTGCTCACTCTCTCTGACAAATGAATAATAATAAATAAAATCTTAAAAAAAAAAAAAGCATCAATGACTACAGTGACCAAGTTTCTACAGAGAACTCTACAGAGGTGACCTGGATTTGCTGGTATTTTAGTTTCTTGCCTTTCTTTGTTTCTTTCTTCCTTCCCCCACTCCTCATGCCACCAAGCATGTTTTACGCTTGTTCTGTGCCTAAGGTTAAAGAGTGTCATGTTTTTCTTTTCTTCTTGAGGAGTTTGAGATTGTATCCTGCTTGAAAGTTCCCTAGATAGCCTGTCTTATTTTCAGAGAAATCATAGATACCTGGATCAGAGACAAAGGGCCTTATTACTCATGGCAGAGAACGAAGCATGAGCTACATACTTGTCTTGGTTCCCCTTGTTCCCCTTTCCTAATCAATGGAAGTGATCCAGAATCAGGTCTGTGGATCCCTTGCACACAGTGGGTTTGCATGGCAACAATGGAACACTGATCTTAAGAAACCTCCAAAGTTACAAGTAAGCTACTGACAGGTCTTCCCAGTGTTCCCTCTTGGAGAGTGGTAAATCACATTCACTGATTTGTAGATGTTAACCAGCCTTGCATCCCTAGAGTTAATCCTAATTGATAATTCTGTGTGATCCTTTTAATGTATTGTTAAATTTGGTTTGCTAATACTTTGTTGAGGATTTTTACAACTATGCTCATCAGGGACATTGGCCTATAATTTTCTTTTCTTGTGGCAACCTTGACTGGTTTTGGTATCAGGGTAATGCTAACCTCATAAAATGAGTTTGGAAGAGTTTTTGCTTCTTCTACTTTTTTGGAAGAGTTTGAGAAGGACTGGTATTAATTTCTTTTTTTTAAATGTTAGGTATAATTCACCAATGAAACCATCTTGTCCTAAACTTTTGTTTGCTGGGAGGTTTTTGATTACTGACAATCTCCTTACTAGTAATCAGTTTATTCAGATTTTCTATACCCTCATGATTCAGTCATGGTAGGTTGTATATTTCTAGTAATTTATCCACTTCTTCTAGCTTGTCCAGTTTATAGTTCATAACACTCTCTTACAATGTTAATGCATATTAAAGCAAGGTAAGATATAATTACTATCCTATCATTTTGCTAAAATATACAGTCAATATGTTTGTTATTTTAAGGCTGAGACAAATAGTTATTCTCATAAACACTCTGGTTGAAGGTAAATTGTCAGGGCTTTAAAAAATATTTATTGACTTATTTGAGAGGAAAAAAAGCATGCATGAGTGGGTAGAGGGGCAGAGAGAGATAGGGAGAAGGAGAGAGAGAATCTCCAGCAGACTCTCTGCTGTAGGGGAGCCCCATGCGGGGCTGTATCTCATGGCCTGGAGATCATGATCTGAACCAATATCAAGAGTCTGGTGCTTAACTGACAGAGCCATTCAGGTGTCTCTGTCAGGGCTTTTTTGGAGAGAATTTTCCCAACATTTATCAAAATTATAAACTATGATTAAATAATGGCTGAAAATCAAGTTGAAGCCAAAATAAATTATGATTTCATTGCCTCCAGATTTGTGCCATATCTATCTATCTACCTATCTATCTATCTATCTATCTATCTATCTATCTATCTATCATCTATATATCTATCTATATAACATGACCAAATTATGGCTCACATACTATGCGATCTGACGTTTCTATATTGTGATGAAAGTGTAAAGGGTATAATCATTATGGTCAATATTTGCCATTGTGTGGTAGATTTCAAGATAATAATACCCTAAGTTCCAGTAATTCTATTCTGTGGATTGTGTCTTAAATTATATACCAGTTATATCCAAGAATGATTAGAGCAGCATTATTTGTGGTAGACTAAATGATAAATGCACAGCTAAATTGTGGTAGCATTTAATGGATGTCTACAAACTAAAGGGAAAAAGCTAACTACAGCGAAACACAATCAGTTGCCTGATTCTTAGAAATAAAATCTTGAGAGGGTACCTGGGTTGTTCAGTTGATTGTTTCCAACTCTTGATTTTGGCTCCAGTCATGATCCCAGGGTCCTGAGATCAAGCCCAGCATAGGGCTCTTCACTGAGCTTGAAGCCTGCTTGGGATTCTTTCTATCCCTCTTCTTCTACCCATCCCCCACAGCCCCGATTTATGTACACACACATGTGCTCTCTCTCAAATAAAAAAGGAAAAGAAATAAAATCTTGAGTTAAAGATGTAAAGCACGATATGGATCTATATATATATTTAAACTTACAATATGTATTTAAAAAGCTTGCTGAAGTTAACTCTATTGATGTATTGATTAAGCATGGATATAATGGGTGCTCAAAAAAAGAAAGAAGAAAGGTATAATTATCACTAATATCAGGATGGTGGTTAACCTGGAAAGGCACAAGTAAGTCTTGATGTCTTGATGGAAAGGTTTACACAGGGAGTTTCTAGAGATGTACTACTTTTGAAAGGGATATATGTTTTACACCCTCTTAAATGTGATCAAGGAATTACTTGAAAATAAGACTTAAAGTTTAAAAAAATATGAGAAAATTTTTATTGTCAAATAGAAGAGGATGGACATTTATTTTGTACTACTCCAAATGGCAGATATTTTCACTGGATGAAATTTAGAAGGAATCGGTTTCTTTATTAGAAGTAGGGACATTGTTTAATGAGATATCACATCACAGCAGTCAGAATGGCTAAAATTAACAAGTCAGGAAATGACAGATGCTGGCGAGAATGTGGAGAAAGGGGAACCCTCCTACACTGTTGGTGGGAATGCAAGCTGGTGCAACCACTCTGGAAAACAGCTTGGAGGTTCCTCAAAAAATTGAAAATAGAGCTACCTTATGACCCAGCAATTGTACTACTGGGTATTTACTCTAGAGATACAAACATAATTATCTGAAGGGGCAGGAGTACCCAAATGTTTATAGCAGCAATGTCCACAATAGCCAAGTTATGGAAAGAACCTAGATGTCCATCAACAGATGAATGGATAAAGAAGAGGTGGTATATATATACAATGGAATACTATGCAGCCATCAAAAGAAATGAAATCTTGCCATTTGCGACCACATGGATGGAACTAGAGGGTATTATGCTTAGCGAAATAAGTCAATCGGAGAAAGACAATTATCATATGATCTCCCTGATATGAGGAAGTGGAGATGCAATGGGGGTGGAGGCTAAGGGGGTAGGAAAAGAAAAAATGAAACAAGATGGGATCAGGAGGGAGACAAACCAAAAGAGACTCTTAATGTCATAAAACAAACTGAGGGGGAAGGGGGGAGGAGTGTTGGGAGAGGGTGGTGGGGTTACATCATATGTTTAAATAAAAATAAAAATTTAAAAAAAGAAGAAAAAAATAAAGAGGTGATTAAGTAAAAAAAAAGAAGTAGGGACATTGTAACAATCAGATGCCATTTGTTTGTTTGTTTGTTTTTTTGGTAAAGCTGGGAGCATTTTATAGCAACTTCACAATATTATTTTTATTAAAAAATTTAGAATTTGTCAACTCATTCACATATCCAATGGCTTCTGGTCTGCAGAAGCCTTCAGATTTATCCCTCTGTCACTATTCTTGCACTTCTGGTAGTTCTTTACTCATCTGTTTGAGGTATCTTCAAAACAATACATCAGGTTCTATCATGACTACTAATGAAATTAATATATTACTTGTTGCCAAAATAATTTTTTACAATTATTACTATTGCCTAGAAGGTCCACACATGATTACTTGCTCCACGAACAGAGGGAAAAGGAGAGAGATAATAGATACAGGAGAAGAAGGAGGAAGGAGGGAAAGGAAAAGTGGAATGAGCAGGAAGAGTTAGGAATAAGAGAGGACTCAGAAGACTTATACCTTTATGGATTTTTCAAATATTGTATTATGAGAATTGTAATTTTAAACAGGGAAATTGGGTACCACTTACCTAACCTTCCTTTGTTTCAATTTATACATAAGTACATTTTTAGATAAACTGAAAATATACCCTGCATCTGAAAGAAGCCAAACAATGAGCATCTTCTTAGTCACACTGGGCTGATGATATGGTCTTTCTCTCATAACAGAGGGTGGTTTCTGGAAACAATGGAACATGTTCGTCAATTACTACCAGAATGAACAGTTCAATAATAACTATTTCAAAATCAGAATTGTTGATACTGGCAGAATCTTTTTTTTTTTTTTTCTATCCAGATGGATAATACTTAACTGGTCTATCCATCAGATTAATTCATTTCATGATTTGAGATAACATGATTTGAGATAACATTTTATGTTTTTTAAAAATTTTTATTCTGAAAAACACATCAAAACAGTTTGACTGAAAAACAAGTAATTTTCAGAAGTCACTCTGTATTTATTGTTTGTTTATGTTTTTTGTCTTTATGTTTACTAATGCATGATTTCCACTACATTTAGGCCTTTTGATTAGAATATAATATTCACAGATTATAGTGCTAGGTTTTGAGGGTTGAATTTGAACCTGGTAGCAATTTTTTAGCACCATTTTAGCACCATTTTAGAACAATTTAGAACCATTTTAGCAGCAAGCCTGAATTTTCTTGTCCCAGCCTCACCTCATTAGATATCTGGAGACAAAAGCAGCACCATGGAGGTGATCTATACAACTGTTTCTATTTCTAACTGACTATGTATTATTATAATATATCCTGCCTACCTCATGCATCTATTTCCATCACCCATTATTTATTGACTTTTGTTCCTATCTATGTCTTAAAAGATTTCATTCTTTCTATATTTATTATTGGATATTCACCAAAAACAGTTATGAAAAGTAAAAATAGAAACATAAGGATGTGAAAAAATATGCTATATGTCACTTGATAAATGAGGCTATTCTTTGAATGTAACACAGTATAGACACTGAAAGTGTCAGAGTTGCTACCTGGAACAGTCTTAATGGAAACTGAATAAGTGTTATCAGAGAGCCCTGGGTACATTAATTGAAATGTTGACATACTTTATTGAGTAAACCAACAAAATTCAAAATTATTTGATTGTTTTTTCCCAGTGTTTAAGTTATTTTTGTGGGAATATTTACTCCCGGAATATAAGCTTCTTTAAGGTGGGGAGCCAATTCTAAATCATCTCCTTTTCTACTCTCATGTCTCGCACATCAACCTAGAAATCATTTAAACCAATATTCTTATTAGCAATAATATTGCTAATATAATACTAATAACATTATTACCAATAATAATGCAAATAAATGAGATTTGTCAAACTCTACAATGTGCCAGAAACATGTTTTGCATGCTTTACTTAATTTTAAAAATCCTTAGGAACTTCATATTGTAAGAACTATTACCAATCTTATACTAAGGATGGGATGGAACATCTGCAGTCATATAGTTAACAAATCTAAGTAAATGAGATGATTGTACTTTAAAATGTAAAGAAAAAAAGAAACTCTGTAATGTGAATTTCCAAAAAAGAGAGGCGTTTTTGAACAATACTGAGTTGACTGAGCAAAAAATGGGAAAGGATGACCTGTCGTTATCCTTTCATTAAACTAGGTCCATGGGACGTTGGCCAAAGTCAGCATAATAAGGAAGTTAAAAATTTTTTTTCTGACTTTTTTTCTGGTTTTACTTTGTTCTGAAAATCTGATATTATCTTTCCTTGGAGAAGCTTGTTTATGATTGCATAGACTTTTTTTCAAATCAATGCAAGTAATATTTCTTGTTGCCCTATTTGTTATGATAAAAACTATAATTTTACTTATCTTAAATGAGTAAATGCTTTGTCAGGTATATTGATTTCTTTAGTATATAAAAGAGCACAGAAAATGATGAAATTTCCAAAGAAAGATAGCAGTATTAGAAATAAGATGATCAAAATTAATATTCTGCCAGTAACTCTTTACTATCTTAAAAAGATAAATAAGATGCAGTTGTGAACAAAGTCAAATTTGAATAAAAATATTATACTGTCTTTCACATTGCTTTCACATTACTTTCACAGTACTTCACATGTAGATTATCAAAAACAGTTTATGTTGGGATGCCTGGGTGGCTCAGTAGGTTAATCATCCGCCTCTTGATCTCTGGGTCCTGAGACTGAGCCCTGCTTTGGGCTCCGTGCTGAATATGAAGCCTGCTTAGAATTCTTTCTCTTCCTCTCTTTCTGCACTCCCCACTCCATGCCCCCCCACACTCTCTCTAGTTCTCTCTCTCTCTCAAATAAATAATTAAATCTTAAAAAAAATAGTTTATGTAATTGTTGAATGTCCTTATTAAATGCATGAATTTCCTGTTTGGTAATAGCAGAATCAGTTGTATTTTTTTCCTCCAAATGAATATCAACCTTTGAGTCATTTCTTTGCTCTTACATAATTGAAGAAAAAAATTATTTATTCTTAGCCATTATATAAGCGATACATTTAAAAAAATATGTGATGCATTTTTATTCAACTTATCACAAACAGCAAGTTCATTAAACTTGTCCCAGTCATTCTTATCTGAGATATAACCTAGTGAATTGGAAAGTGCATAATGTCAATTACATTTCAGTCAGTATTTACAGAGATGCTAAACTTTATTCATTAATAATCCTTTGATAAGTTATTTTGAGTCTTGCTTTCTTCTTCATACATACAAGTCAAGGATGAGATTTTAAGCATAGACTAAAATGTTCATTTATCAGTCCACCAAATTGTTAGGAACATCTATTTTTCCTTAAATTTGATTATCACTCGTATACATCACCCACATCCTTCCACAGATATAGATCATGGTTTTGTAATCCATTGAGAGTTGACATCTCTGATATTATTGACAGAGGGCTTAATAAGTCTTTGTGGCCTTACTATGTTCTCAAATTCCTGCATGCCATGACACTGTTTGATTTTATGGTGAAGATCCATTTATCAGTTGTTTCACTAGGACATGTTGATTGTAGGGTTTAGTTTTCTTCTAATATCGGATAACCATTCAATTAACCAACCTTTGGTCCTATCCATTTAGTTAAATATTGACGTTCATTGAAGTTGTTCCAAGTTAAAATTATTATTATACTTTGATCCTTATCTTTTAAGTAAAGCCTTTTAGCTCTATAATTACAATGCAAATTAACATTTAGCAATGACTTTGTAGAACTCTACTAAATGAAAAAGGTTTGAACCTTTGACATTCACTGAAATCAAATTTAGATGCATAGATCTGAAATTTTATCCTTATTATTCATTTATTTATGGTATATCCATATACACAGATATTACTAAGTGTAATTTAACAGATGATGTGCTTTTTCACAAATTTTCTGATGTTCTGGTTATTTGAAGCTTCATGCAATTTTAAATCCTTTCTGTGGGTCTTTACCTCCTAATGTGTGATTTTATATTTTAGAACTATAAAACAGAAAACATTGCTAAACAAAACCATTATGAATGAAAGTCTAATGCATTTCTGATAATCAAATTAAAATTAACAAATTTAAAAATTAAATACCAACACCATCTTGCTTTCCAATACACTATCTAAATCTAAGGAAAACAAGTAAATGTATATTGTTATTGTTGATCTCCCAGCCTTTGCCGTTGTCTCATTAAGTCTTTCTTCAGTACAGCATCCTGAATGTTCTTATATGAAGAACATTATATTAAGAACAGATCCTGTTACACTTTTGTATCAAATCCTACCAACACCACCATTTAATTTCTTCTCAGAAAGGTCTATGATACATTACACAGTTTGACTTCCCATCCCTACTTGAACCCACCTACTATTCTATTCCAGCCACACTTTGTTCCTTGTGATTTTCCCATAAAAATATTTAATGAACTCTGCACTCAGGACATTTGCACTTTTTCTTCCCTTTGTATGGAATACTCTTCCCTTTAGTTTCTTCCTGGTTGATCTCTTCATATAGGAAGCTGTGTCAACTTCTTGGTGATCAGTTCCTGCGCTCTAAATAAAATCCTAGTGACACTTCAACACTTCCTATCCTTTTTCCTACCTTGTTTTTCATCATAGAAATTCTATCTTCTGACATCAGGTTTAGGGGATGAAAGTCTTTGTTTTGGTTTGGTTTTTGTTTGTTTGTTTGTTGTTGTTGTTTTTAAAGATTATTTATTTATTTTAGAGAGAGAAAAAGTATGAGGGAGGAGGACCAGAGGGAGAGGAAGAGAGAGAGAGAGAGTGCACACCCAAAACAGGGCTCAGTCAAAACTGAGATCATTACCCGAGCCAAAATCAAGAGTTGGCTGCATAGCCAACTGAGTTCCCCCGGTGCCATCATATCTTATGTTAGGGGCTGGAAAACAAAGCAAAATCAAAATATTTTTACTTATCACCAACCAGTTATGGAAAACCAAGGTATATGAAAACATTTGCAATTTTGTTATAGATTTGGAGAGTATATCTTTCATATAATAGCACATATATTTTTTTTCTTGAACTTTCATTCATTTCTCTCATTGCGTTCATGAGCACCAATTTGACAATAATAGAGCGTCCCTTCTAAACCTTTCTTTATTGGAGAAAACTAATATTCAGTGAAACAAAACAATCATGTGAATATTTTTTTGATTGTTTCCTGGACAAGCATGCTTTACTATTTTAAAAAAGATGTATAAGGATTGAATAAAATAAAAAGAATTTCCATCTTTAAAACCCATTTTTATTGAGAATTTTGTTAATTACCACAAGGTATTTAGTAGGTAATTTAAGTCAATTAAAAGACATGTCTGAAAACATCTGTACTTTTTCTTAAAAAAGGCCATCCTCATTTTTCATATCAATAATTATTCAACTCAGTGCTTAGATTCCAATCATGGAAGAAAATGTCAGAAAATTGTCATAAAGCATGGATAATTTCATATGAAAAACTTGGCTTCAGAGCACTCTTTGTGCACGTCAGGGGAACTTTTAAATTTAACTAAAGGGATGATTATCCTCTTGGGTATTCTGAATGGTTCTAAATGATGGAGGGAGAAAATACACACTTTGCTTTCAGTGTGCCCTCTAACGAAAAATTAATACAGCTGTGTTTTTTATTGTTATATTGTGTTAACCATGATTAAGTTACATATTAAGTCACTTTTACTATTCTAAAATCCTTTCTTAAATATTTCAACAAACTAGATTTATTTATCTATTTATTTATTTACAGTGGTAATGGGGAAAGAAGCAGAGAGAGAGAGAATATTAAGCAGGCTTCACACCCAGCATGGATCCCAGGCAGGGCTTGAACTTATCACCTGAGATCATGACGTGAGCTAAAATCAAGAGTCAGACACAACGAAGTGAGTCACTCAGGCACCCCAAATAAATTATTTCACAAATGTTGAAAATCAGTCTGTAAAATTTTGTAACCAAAAAAATGCTAAATAAAACTACTTTTTTTTAAAAGGTTATAATAATCACAATTATTTAGAAATAATAGATATTATACTTATGAGATAATACATATTCATGTATACTTATGTATATATATTTTGTATTTTATTTTCATATCTAATATATATGCACATGTAAATGATTATTATTTTGTCTGACAAATAATAAGCTTCAAAACAGACAATTTAAGAAATTTGTTAATATATAATTGTAATGCTAGTGAATTCCAATCTGTTCTTACATGAAAAAAAATAAACATTTTTTCCATTTACTTTACATGGAGAACATTATTCTGTTATCATTAAATCATAATTAAATTATAATTATAAGTTATAATTGAAGTAATTAAATGAAGTCAATTTTAATTTTTCACTACTTTATTTAAAGTTATTTCTTTTTGTACCAGAATTGCTATCTCAATTAATTTTAATTTGTTATCAATTAAAAAACTAAATAAGTGAATTCAATATAACACTTGGTCTATGAAGCATGCTTTCTTGAACAAGTAGCATATGAATATGTTTTGAGCTTGATGAATTACTTTTCTTCCATAATAATCTTGATTTGTATTTAAAAAAAATAAACACTGGGGTATGTTATTGATAACAGTAAATCAGGATTTTCCAAAAACATTGAAATCCTTAAAAACTTAAAAAAATCCTTCTTAGATTCATGCATTCATTTTTTTGTATGTTTATGCTTATATGTGCAGGGATGATTGTGGTGAGTGACATTCTGCTGTTCACAAAAATGAAAGTAGAATCTATGATTTCAAGGATGCACACTAAGTGGCAGAGAGAAAAATATTTTTCATTGCACACTGGGTTATTACATGAAAGGTGCTATGGTAAAATAGAGAATGAAGAAACACAGAAACCAGACTACACTGAAAACATAATAAGAAAAGCAAGTGGGAGAAAACTGGAGAAGCATAGGCCATGTTAAGAGCAGGAGACAAATTGTCCACTTAAAAGCTATACTGTCTCTAGAGGAGTGGGGATAATTATGTTCAAGGAGCTAAGTAAAGCTAAAATTCTAAACTATGCTTACAATTATAAAAAAATGTATAAAATGCTAAAGTCAGCTGGGTAATAGTGGCACATACATTTGTATTTTAGGAAGTTGATGAAAAATTGGAAGTAGTTTTATTGGAAAAGAAATGGGAATCAGTGGTACTAAATTAACTGAGGATATCTTTTTGTTTCTTCAAACCATGTACCCAATCCCAAGAGATTATTTAATCCCTTTATCCCGCATCCTTTGCAAGGCCCTCGGATGTCAATTCTAAAAAAAAAAAAAAAAAAAAAAAAAAAAGATAAAAAGCAGAAATGATAAATTAATATAATGTGCCTGCTCTTACTTAGACCTAGTCAGTCAATCTAAACTATAATGTTAATTTAGACCAGGTTTACAGTGGCCCAATGCTGGGTTATTCAATGATCCATCCTTAGTTGCAACAAAGATGAGTCCTATGCCCATGCAGGCCCCACTCTAAGAATTATTCTGAATTTTTGACTCATTTCCACACTTCACCAGCTTCTTTTCCTATCTTGTAAGGATTTTAGTATGTATGAATGCAACTATACATATATGAAAAAAAATTAGTACACAGAAAACAGTCCAGGCTACATGGTAGATGTAAGGATGCAAGTATTTGCTGTGTATGGCAGATTCTAAGAATATTACTGATGTACAAATAGCTCCCCAGTGTTCCAGCTCCACTCAAATAAACTATCATCAAGGGCTAATTATTTGTATTTAATACTAATAACCATATTTGAAATTCATATTTGTTATCCTTTCAATAACACACTTACACAAACATGTGATTTTCATTTGAATCAGATAGCAAGGACAAAACTTCTTCTCCTTGTAAGCTGGATTCTGTGTGTCCTCAGTCTGTCCTTTCTTACTTAATGGTCCAGAAGAATTCTGAAAAACTCTCACAAGAAGGTATGGGATTTGGTATAAGTTAACTTCTGGTAGATTATGTATATCACTTTTATTATAATTATGAATATAGTTAAAGTCTGCATTAATAGAAATGTGTGAATTTGGGGAAAATAAATTAACTAGGTAAAAAAAAGCTAAAGTAAGACAGTAAAAATACAGCAATTGAAAGCTGAAATGCACTGTGCACATAATCAATTATGAATATTTAAGTATGAAGTCATCAAAAAAGATAAAAGGTCATTCATTCATTAATTCAGTAAATACTTAACACATCCTTATACTTATCACACCATTGGTGTTCTTTTTTCTTTATCAATATAAATAGAATTTATCTCACTCTCTTGTATTATATGCTTTTATATATTTTTTAAAGCAAGTTGTATTTATTATTTTAAGAATTACCTCTCTGGGGCACCTGGGTGGCTCAGTGGGTTAATGCCTCTGTCTTTGGCTCAAGTCATGATCTCAGGGTCACGGGATCGAGCCCCACATTGGGCTCTCTGCTCAGTGGGGAGCCTGCTTCCTCCTCTCTGCCTGCCTCTCTGCCTACTTGTGATCTCTGTCTGTCAAATAAATAAATAAAATCTTAAAAAAAAAAAAAAAGAATTACCTCTCTGGGGCTTCTGGGTGGCACAGCTGGTTGTGTCTGACTCTTGATTTTGGCTCAGGTCATGATCTCTGTTTTGAGATTGAGCCCCACCCACATGGGGCACTGTGTGGGCATGGAACCTGCTTAAGATTTTCACCCTCTCTCTCATTTTGCCCCTCCTTTGTTTCTCTCTCTCTTAAGAAAAAAAGTAATAAGAAGAAGGATTGCCTTTGATATTTATGATTTTATATCTCAGTGTTCATTTTTTCTTGTATTAGGCACAGCTATTTATATAGTGATGGTATTAAAGTTTTGAAGGATAAGAGCTTTTGTAAATCTTTTCCTATAATCTATGTCATTTTTAATTACACATTTTGAACAAAATTCATTTATTCAGATTTATTAGGCTGTCTCTTTATATTAAATACATTTTCTTTATTATTGGGAGAAAGGCAAGGATGTCTATCTTCAACAGTTGTATTAATCATCATCCTGAGCAGTAAGAATAAAGGTTAATTGAAAGCATAATTAGGAATAAAGAATTAAAAACTATCTCAATTTGAAGATGGCATAATTAAGTAGGAAATTCTAAAAACCAAACAACTATGAAAATGAGGAACTTAGCAAAATCTCAGGATACAACATCAATAAAAAAAAATCAAATGTATTTCTATAAAAAAAAACACAATTAATTGGAACTATTTGAAATTCCATTTTCTATAGTGTTAAAAAACATAAAATAGTCATGGGAAATTTGAACTAAATAAGTGGAAGTTTTGTACAGTGAAAAGTGTAAAATAATCCTAAAAGAAATTAAGCAACATTAAATAAATGAAGGGGTTTGCTGTGTTCATAATTGAAAGATTTAATCATTTCAGTTATTACTTCTCAAATTAATTGATTAGTTCAATATAATATGAATTATAATCATAGGAGACTTTTAAAGAAATTGACAAGAGCTTTAAAATGCTAAAGAAATTACAAAGGACCCAGAACAGTCTAAGCAACTTGGAAACATAGTGCATATTTGGAGGACATACACTAAACTGATTTTGACATTTGCTTTAATAATGTGATAGTAAAAGCAATCTGGTAGCAGCATAAGGGTAAGTAAGGATGAAATGGAGAACTCAAACAGATCCACATTTGTGTGATAAATTGGCTTGAAACAAAGGCAAAAAAAAAAAAAATCAAGGGCAAAAAGAATATCTTTTCAACAACTGGTACTGGAACAATGATATACTTTCTTTTTTTTAATTTCTTCTTCTTCTTCTTCTTCTTCTTCTTCTTCTTCTTCTTCTTCTTCTTCTTTTTTAATCTCTGATTTATCCCTCTAGATGCTTTCTGTGTCTTTCTGCCTTTTTTTTTCTCCCCCTTTAGGTCTTTTTTTTTCCCACAGTCTGTTGCATTTACATCACTATTTAGTAATTCTGTCATTCTTGATAACCACAAGTGACATCAAATCAAAACAAAATAACAAACTAGCATAATGAGTAATAGCAAAGGAATTACTGCAAAGAATATGGTTGATATAAAGGGTCCAGAAAAAGCAGGATGTAGAGATGTAATCATGGAGTGTTGTGAAAAAGGGTAGCTTCAAAACACTCGAAAACAAAAGTATGTGTTTTATTGTCTTGTTTTCACTGTCATCCCCCCCCCCCCCCCGTTTCTTTTTGGCTTTGGGACCTATTATTTTCTGAAATTGTGAATACAAAACATAACAGAGTCTCTCGTTTTGAGGGACTGGTGAATGCCAGCCCCCACAGAGGCCACTTAGCAAGGCTCTATGAAACACATGCTATGGATAATATCCTATTCATACATGCCTTCATGTATTACTGGTCAAGCTCTGAGGAGCAAGCAGAAATAAAAACACAGGTAAGCCAGAATCTTCTCTATCTTCTGGGAAGTCATCCTGTAGACCTGTACATAGGTCTACATTTAGTCAGTGAGGGGAATGGTATGGTAGATTGGGACTCAGAGGCTATGGCAGCTCGGACAGAGAACAACTAAGCCCTGTGAGGAGTTGATGTGAATGATAAAAAAACATTAAATACTATATGCTAAAAGGTCTGGAGTAAAATAAGCCTTCTAAACATAAATGCCTCTGAATTGATTCTTTAAGAAAAGTGGCCTCTGTCCCAGTACTGAAATAATTAAGGAGTACTGCCATAGTTCAGGTAGTGGACAAGCTAATATATGTATATCGTACATTGTTCTTTAACCCTTGCAGCAAACATGTGACATATCTGTTATTAACTGAAGCCTAGAGAAGTTAAGTAATTTGCACAAGATGCATCCACAGCAAAATAGGGATTTAAATCCAGTTTTAACTAACACCAAGGGCTGGCTTTTTTCCATTGCACTAGTGATGTTAAACTGGGCAGTTTTTCCCCCGGAGTATCCTTGACAATGTCTGGAGATACATTTGGTTGTCACAACTGGGAGAGGGGTGCTATTGGTGTCAATGAATAGAGGCCAGGAATGCTACTAAACATTCCACAGTGTGCATGCCACTCCCCACAACAAAGAATGATCCATCCCAAAATGCCAATAATGCCAAATTTGAGAAACTCGGCATTATACCAGCCCAAACAGAGAGAGCCAAACATGTTCCTTCAGGCAGAAGGGATAGTATGTTCTGAAGAGATTTGAGAGAACATCAGTTTTCATAGCTACAGTTGAATACCATGATAAAGAATCTGGAATGTATGCTAATACCAATATGCTGCTGGAGAATACATTAACAATACATTATAATTTTCTTCTAAGTTCTGTTCCTCTACAAACCTAGAGGGTATGTACATAGTGCTGCTATGAAATTGCTCTCCTCACATTCTCTTCAAGAAAAAGTTCAGAAACTATTGACTCATACATACAAAGACACACATACATATCACATCAACATAAAAATAAATGTCAGTATAATCAGAAACCACATTTTTATTGTGAGATTGTGTGTAATTCCTGACAATTCATAGTATTAAATATGTTTTATAAAAATTTTAAAAAATGGTTGGTGGTATATATTTTCAGAACACAGCATGCCAAGTCCTGTACATCTAATGCAAAATCCTGGAAGCAATTCCATTTGTAGAAAAAGTTCTTGATTTCCACACCAGGTAGGATTTAGAGAAGGAGCAGGGATCCAAGAAGCTTACCGATTCATTTCAGGGCTACCAGTATGCACAGAGGAGATGGAAAAAAAAAGGGAGGGGGGAGAAACAGGGAAAATAAAGATGGTAGAAAGCTCATTCTAATTATTACATATCAAACTAAAAAAACAGCCAAAGGGTGAGATTTCATGGCACATGGACTGACCTCTAGTAGGCTGCCAACTGCAACACATTACCACATAGTAAGCTAAGACAGTTTGGGGTTTAGTGAGAAAAAAAAAAAGTAAATGGGGCACATTTCTGTATAGTTAGCAATAATTTTTCTGAAGACAACCACTAGTATTCCTATAAAGAATATTGAACTTTTGATTCTTATATCATGTGATAATAATGGCTATTATGATATTATATAGTTATCCACTTAATAGTCCTTCATAATTTTTCCCTTAAGAATACAGTGCTTGGCTTAAAGCAAAATTTTGAAATAAAAACTTCTCTAATACTTTGAAGGAAGTTAAATTAAAAGTGGACTAACTACTCAATTACCCAGCTATCTAAATTATTTTCTTCTCTATCTCTTCCCTTCCTCTCTCCTTTTCTTCTATTACCCTCTCTCACTCTAAACCTGAAAAGGCTATTGGTGACAAACAAAAGTTGTTGGAAATTGAGATATTATCCATTAACAATTTTATCCACTATAATGATGACAGCTGTATTCATATCTCAGGTAAAAAAATGTATATTTATTTCCATTTGGGATTTTAACTGACCTATTTTAAGGGTTTAAGTTTATTTTAAGAATGTAAGTTCTTAATGTATATTGACTTTTATTCAGTCTGGAAAGAGTTAATCCTCCCAAGGAATGTTTGAGTGAGAAAAATTCTATCTGTATACCCTGAAACTTCTCCCATTCTGAATATTTCCCTTAGGCAATCATTTATTTCTATATCATGTATGTAACTTAGCCTTTTCTCATTAATTTTGTATCTTTAACTAAGTGAACTATATTGTCTATTTAAGCATCTATTTTGTGTCTTTTTCTATTTAAGTGAATTCTGACCAACAGACTCAAAAATGTTAGACTTGTTGCTTTTTAGAATAGATGATTTCTCAAGTATATAACATGAATAATCATTATAAAGAACAATTAGGGGATTTTTCTAACCATAACCTTATGATTCTTAATCATACTACATACCAATTTCAAAAATAATAAAAATGTATCTTCTAAAACATTAAATACAACAAAACCCACCTGAAAATATAAACTAGGTTAAAAATGTACATTTTTAGCCTTACTATTGAATAGAATTTCAGGACTAAATGGAGAGGTGAGGAGTGTTGTAATAAAATTTCAGCTGTTAACCTATGAGGTAAAGAATAGTATTTAAACGACTTATTTACTTTAGACACTAAGAAGATTTTTAAACACTTTGAAAATACTTCAAACCTGAGAAAGAGAGCTGAAAAAAAAAATAAAAGTAAATAACCCTCTATTCATGAGGAAAGGATATTCCACCTTCTGATCCTAAGAATTAAAATGGGGAGGCCGATAAGAACATTGACCTCCCCAAGATCATACCCCCAAATATCCAGATAAGTGTGATCCTAACAAGGAGGTTTAAATAGATAATTAACTCCAAACCCATCACTGTGGCAACAGCGGTGAGTGATATTGAAAGGTGGAGAGAGGCTCTCACTGACGGGCATGCAAAGTAAAAGGAGAGAAAAATTGTTTGTAAACCATCGCTAACCCAAACACAAAGTAATAAGGGAGAAATTTGATGCCTCTTGCCCACTGAGAGTAAAGATAGCAAAAACAAAGTCTACATTAAATTAAAAAATAAAATGTATCTGTGATCTTTTTATCACAGTCTGATCAATTTCTAGGAATGCATCATATTTACTTTGTTTTTGCTTGCCAAATCCCAAACGGTCTTAGCTTTCTTTACGGTAATGTACCACAGTACAGCTTTTAGATACCAGTTAGTATGCCATGAGATGCTCACTCAAGAGCTGATCTTTTGGATTCAGTATTAATCATCAGAATTCTTGATGCCTTGATTTTTCTTCTTTCTCCCACATCTCATCAATGTGTACTGGTAACCCTGAGAAGAACTGATATTCTTCTTTAATCATTCACTGCTCCTGTAAATTTCACCTAGGATGGAATTTCAAGACTTTTTTTTTCTTTTTTCTTTCTCTCTTTTTAAAATTTTTTTGGTAAATGAGATTATTGCCACTATTTTGCATTCTTTGCAAAACTAAGAATGTTTTTGCAAACATTCTTTGATATGTTTGCAAACATATCAAAGTTAAAACTCTAAAGTTAATGCCTTATAAGAAGGCATTTTTATCAAAGTTAAAAACTTTTTTATCAAAAAGTTTTTGATAAAAAACTCAAAAAACATTTTTTATCAAAGTTAAAAACTCTAAATAAAAGACACTATGTGAATAGAAAGCAAAACCTAGGAGAATATATTTGTAAATAAGATAAGTGACAAAAGTACTGGGCGCCTGGGTGGCCAAGGGGGTTAAGCTTCTGCCTTTGGCTCTAGTCATGACCTCAGGGTCCAGGGATCAAGACCCACATCAGGCTTTCTGCTCAGTGGGGAGCCTGCTTCCCCCGCCACCTTCCGCTCTGCCTTATTGTGATCTCTCCCTCTCTCTCTCTGTCAAATAAATAAATAAATAAATAAATAAAATCTTTAAAAAATATATATGACAAAAGTTTTGTATCTATAATGCCTTTTTATCTTGTTCTTATTTTTCTAAGTTTTTGAGAAGGAAGTTTAGATTAATTTGAGAGTTTTCCTTGTGCATGTATTTAGTGTTGTAAATGCCTCAATACTGCACTAGCTATGTCCCACATAGTTTGAAATTTTGTATGCCCTTTTCATTCAGTTCAAGAAAAAAAACAGTACTTTTTTTTAAAGGAGATGGAGAGAAATGAGTTGGGAGAAATCGGAGGGGATGACAAACCATGAGAGACTGTGGACTCTGACAAGCAAACTGCGGGTTTTGGAGGGGAGGGGTTTGGGGAGTTGGGTGAGCCTGGTGGTGGGTATTATGGAGGCCACTTATTGCACAGAGCACTGAGTGTGATGCATAAATAATGAATTCTGGATCACTGAAAAGAAATAAAATAAAATAAAATGAAAAAACCTCCTGAAACTTTCTTTTTATCCTAGATTAAAAATGTATTGTTTCCAAAAATTTGGAGATTTTCCCATTATCTTCCTATTTATTTCTACTTTGACTCCATTGTGTTTGGAGGACACATTCTGTATGATTTCAATTCTTGTATATTAGTGGATATTTTATTTATGGCCCGGTTTTTCATCTCTCTTGATGGAAGTTCTTTGAAAATTGAAAGAAAATGTGCATTCTGCTCTTGGTTAGTGGAATATTCTATAAATATCAATTGGATGGTGTCATTTGATATTGTTGATTTTTTTTCTGATTTTCTTGCTTCTATCAATTTTTGACAGAGAGAGGTTGAAGTCTTTGATAATAACTGTGTAATTCGATTTCTCTTTTGTTCCATATGTTTCACATATCTTGTGGTTCTGTTTCTTGTTGCATATATACATTTAGAATTGATGTCCTCCCTGTGAATAGGTCTTACATGGCAGTAGGAGAGAGAGAAAACTCCCTGGGGTCCTTCTCATAAGGCATTAAACCCATACAGGTCTCCACTTTTATAATCTAACTACCCCTCAAAGTTTCCACCTCCTAATACCATCCTTTTGGGGATTAGGTCTCAACATGTAAATCTGGGGGGACACAAACATTCAGTCCACTGCACTGACTACTCTTCAGATCCCAGCAGAGATCTCATTCCCTCAGGAAAGACAATCCCGAAATATACAAAAAGCCAGACTTTTTCTTCTCATACATGCCTGATATAAATCCTTCATAGGATTTATCATAATCTGTAGGAGTTATGGGAGTATATTAAGGATGCATTGTTTCCCTTTTCCATTTAAAAGCAAGCTTCATGAGGGCAGGAACTGTGCTTGTATTATTTGTAGCAGTATTCTCAGTGCTGAACATCGTGTCTGGTATTGAACAAATAGTCACCCATTGAAATTAACATTTTATTTATTTATGTATTTATTTTTTATAAACATATAATGTATTATTAGCCCCAGGGGTACAGGTCTGTGAATTGCCAGGTTTACACACTTCACAGCACTCATCATAGCACATACCCTCCACAATGTTCATAACCCCACCACCCTCTCCCTACACCCCTGTCCCCGGTGCCCCTCAGTTTGTTTTGTGACATTAAGAGTCTCTTTTGGTTTGTCACCCTCCCAATCCCATCTTGTTTCATTTATTCTTTTTTTACCCCCCAAACTCTCCCCCCCATTGCATTTCCACTTCCTCACTATCAGGGAGATCATATGATAGTTGTCTTTCTCCAATTGACTTATTTCTCTAAGCATAATACCATCTAGTTCCATCCATGTCATCGCAAATGGCAAGATTTCATTTCTTTTGATGGCTGCATAGTATTCCATTGCATATATATACCATTTCTTCTTTATCCATTCATCTGTGGATGGACATCTAGGTTCTTTCCATAACTTGGCTATTGTGGACATTGCTGCTATAAACATTTGGGTGCACCTGCCCCTTCAGATCACTATGTTTGTATCTTTAGGATAAATACCCAGTAGTGCAATTGCTGGGTCATAAGGTAGCTCTATTTTCAATTTTTTGAGGAACCTCCATGCTGTTTTCCAGAGTGGTTGCACCAGCTTGCATTCCCACCAACAGTGTAGGAGGGTTCCCCTTTCTCCACATCCTCGCCAGCATCTGTCATTTCCTGACTTGTTCATTTTAGCCATTCTGACTGGTGTGAGGTGGTATCTCATTGTGGTTTTGATTTGTATTTCCCTGATGCCCAGTGATGTGGAGCACTTTTTCATGTGTCTGTTGGCCATCTGGATGTCTTCTTTGCAGAAATGTTTGTTCATGTCCTCTGCCCATTTCTTGATCGGATTATATGTTCTTTGGGTGTTGAGATTGCTAAGTTCTTTATACATTTTGGATACTAGCCCTTTATCTGATATGTCATTTGCAAATATCTTCTCCCATTCTGTCAGTTGTCTTCTGGTTTTGTTAACTGATTCCTTTGCTGTGCAAAAGCTTTTGATCTTGATGAAGTCCGATTCATTTTTGCCCTTGCTTCCCTTGGCTTTGACGTTGTTCCTAGGAAGAAGTTGCTGCGGCTGAGGTTGAAGAGGTTGCTGCCTGTGTTCTCCTCAAGGATTTTGATGGATTCTTTTCTCACATTGAAGTCTTTCATCCCTTTTGAGTCTGTTTTCATGGGTGGTATAAGGAAATGGTTTCATTTTTCTGAATGTGGCTGTCCAATTTTCCCAACACCGTTTGTTGAAGAGGCTGTCTTTTTTCCATTAGACATTCATTCCTGCTTTGTCAAAGATTCATTGACGATAGAGTTGAGGGTCTATTTCTGGGCTCTCTATTCTGTTCCATTGATCTATGTGTCTGTTTTTGTGCCAGAACCATACTGTCTTGATGATGACAGCTTTGTAGTAGAGCTTAAAGTCTGGAATTGTGATGCCACCAACTTTGGCTTTCTTTTTCAATATTCCTTTGGCTATTTGAGGTCTTCTCTGGTTCCATATAAATTTTAGGATTATTTGTTCCATTTCTTTGAAAAAATTGGGTGGGATTTTGATAGGCATTGCATTAAGTGTGTGGATAGCTTTAGGTAGCATAGACATATCATAATATTTGTTCTTCCAATCCATGAGCATGGGACATTTTTCCATTTCTTTGTGTCTTCCTCAATTTCTTTCCTGAGTACTTTATCGTTTCCTGAGTATAGATTCTTTGCCTCTTTGGCTAGGTTTATTCCTAAGTATCTTTGGTTTTGGGTGCAATTGTAAATGGGATTGACTTCTTAATTTCTCTTTCTTCTGTCTTGTTGTTGGTATAAAAATATGCAACTGATTTCTGGGCATTGATTTTATATCCTGACACTTTACTGAATTCCTGTACAAGTTCTAGCAGATTTGGAGTGGAGCCTTTTGGGTTTTCCACATATAGTATCATATCATCTGCAAAGAGTGATAGTTTGACTTCTTTGCCAATTTGGATGCCTTTTATTTTTTGTTGTTGCTGTTGTCTGATTGCTGAGGCTAGGACTTCTAGTACTATGTTGAATGGCAGTGGTGATAATGGACATCCCTGCCGTGTTACTGACCTTAGCGGAAAAGCTTTTAGTTTTTTTCCATTGAGAATGGTATTTGTGGTGGGTTTTTCATAGATGACTTTGATGATATTGAGGTATGTGCCCTCTATCTCTACACGTTGAAGAGTTTTGATCAGGAAGGGATGCTGTAATTTGTCAAATGCTTTTTCAGCATCTATTGAGAGTATCATATGGTTCTTGTTCTTCCTTTTATGAATGTATTGTATCACATTGATCGATTTGTGGTTGTTGAACCAAACTTGTAGCCCTGGAATAAATCCCAGTTGGTCGTGGTGAATAATCTTTTTAATGTACTGTTGGATACTATTGGCTAGTATTTTGGTGAGAATTTTCGCATCTGTGTTCATCAAGAATATTGGTCTGTAATTCTCTCTCTTTTTTTTTTAAAGATTTTATTTATTTATTTGACAGAGAGAGATCACAAGTAGGCAGAGAGGCAGGCGGGGGGGGGGGGCGGTGAGCAGGCTCCGTGCTGAGCAGAGAGCCCAATGCGGGAATCAATCCCAGGACCCTGAGATCATGACCTGAGCCGAAGGCAGTGGCTTAACCCACTGAGCCACCCAGGTGCCCCTGTAATTCTCTTTTTTTGATGGGATCCTTGTCTGGTTTTGGGATCAAGGTGATGCTGGCCTCATAAAATTAGTTTGGAAGTTTTCCTTCCATTTGTATTTTTTGGAACAGTTTCAGGAGAAGAGGAATTAATTCTTCTTTAAATGTTTGGTGTAATTCCCCTGGGAAGCCGTCTGGCCCTGGGCTTTTGTTTGGAGATTTTTGATGACTATTTCAATCTCCTTACTGGTTATGGGTATGTTCAGGTTTTCTATTTCTTCCTGGTTCAGTTTTGGCAGTTTATATGTCTCTAGGAATGCATCCATTTCTTCCAAATTGTCAAATTTGGTGGCATAGAGTTGCTCATAACATGCTCTTATAATTGTTTGTATTTCTTTGGTGTTGGCTGTGATCTCTACTCTTTCATTCATGATTTTATTTATTTGGGTCCTTTCTCTTTTCTTTTGGATAAGTCTGGCCAAGGGTTTATTAATATTAATAATTCTTTCAAAGAACCATCTTCTAGTTTCATTGATTTGTTCTATTGTGTTTTTTTGTTTGTTTGTTTGTTTTGGTTTCTATTTCACTGATTTCTGCTCTCATCTTTATTATTTTTCTTATCCTGATGGGTTTAGGCTTTCTTTGTTGTTCTTTCTCCAGCTCGTTTAGGTGTAGGGTTAGGTTGTGTATTTGAGACCTTTCTTGTTTCTTGCGAAAGGCTTGCATTGCTATATATTTTTCTGTCAGAACTGCCTTTGCTGTGTCCCACAGATTTTGAACCACTATGTTTTCATTATCATTTGTTTCCATGAGTTTTTTTCAATTCTTCTTTAATTTCCTGGTTGACCTATTCTTTCTTTAGAAGGATGCTGTTTAGTCTCCATGTATTTGGGTTCTTTCCAAAATTTTTCTTGTGATTGAGTTCTAGCTTCAGAGCATTGGGGTCTGAAAATATGCAGGGGATGATCCCAAACTTTTGATACCAGTTGAGATATTATTTATGACCTAGGATGTGATCTATTCTGGAAAATGTTCCATGTGCACTAGAGAAGAATGTGTATTCTGTTGCTTTCAGATTGAACGTTCTGAATATAATGTGATGTTCATATGGTACAGTGTGTCATTTAGAGCTTTATTTCCTTGTTGATCTTTTGCTTGGATGATCTGTCCATTTCAGTGAGGGGTGTATTAAAGTCTCCAACTATTATTGTATTATTGTAGATGTGTTTCTTTGATTTTGTTATTAATTGGTTTATATAGTTGGCTGCTCCCATGTTAGGGGCATAGATATTTAAAATTGTTAGATCTTCTTGTTGGACAGACCCTTTGAGTATGGTATACTATCCTTCCTCATCTCTTACTAAAATCTAATTGATCTGATATAAGGATTGCCACCCCAGCTTTCTTCTGATGTCCATTAGCATGGTAAATTGTTTTCCACCCCCTCACTTTAAATCTAGAGGTGTCTTTGGGTCTAAAATTAGTTTCTTATAGGCAGTATATTGATTTGTTTTGTTTTTTGCTTTTGTTTTGCTTTTTTTTTTTTTTTATACATTCTGAGAACCTGTGTCTTTTGATTGGGGCATTTAGCCGATTTACATTCAGGATAACTATTGAGAGATATGAATTTAGTGCCAATGTATTGCCTGTAAAGTGACTGTTACTGTATATTGTCTCAGTTCCTTTCTGATCTACTACTTTTAAGGTCCCTCTTTGCTTAGAGGACCCCTTTCGATATTTCCTGTAGAGCTGGTTTGGTGTTTGCAAATTCTTTGTTTTTGTTTGTCTTGGAAGCTTTTTATCTCTCCTTCTATTTTCAATGATAACCTAGCTGGATATCGTATTCTTGTCTGCATGTTTTTGTCATTTAGTGCTCTGACTGTATCATGCCAGTTCTTTCTGGCCTGCCAGGTCTCTCTGGGTAAGTCCGCTGCCAATCTAATATTTTTACCATCGTATCTTACAGACTTCTTGTCCTCTGCTGCTTTCAGGATTTTCTCTTTGTCACTAAGATTTGTAAAGTTTACTATTAGATGACAGGGTGTGGACCTATTCTTATTGATTTTGAGGGGACTTCTCTGCACCTCCTGGATTTTGATGCTTGTTTCCTTTGCCGTATTGGGGAAATTCTCTACAAAAATTCCTTCCAATATACTTTCTTCTCCCCTCTCTCTTTCTTCTTCTTCTGGAATCCCAATTATTCTAATATTGTTTCATCTTATGATATCAATTATCTCTCAAATTCTCCCCTTGTGATCCAGTAGTTATTTGTCTCTCTTTTGCTCAGCTTCATTATTCTCTGTCATTTGGTCTTCTATATCACTAATTCTTTCTTCTGCCTCATTTATCCTAGCAGTAAGAGCCTCCATTTTTTATTGCACCTTATTAATAGCTTTCTTGATTTCAACTTGGTTAGATTTTGGTTCTTCTATTTCTCCAGAAAGGGCTTTTATTTCTCCAGACAGGTTTTCTCTAATATCTTGCATGTTTTTTTTGAGCCCGGCTAGAACCTTGAGAATAATCATTCTGAAATCTAGATCTGATATATTACCAATGTCTGTATTGATTAGGTCCCTAACCTTCGATACTGCCTCTTGTTCTTTTTTTTTTTTTTTTTTTTTTTTTTTTTTTGTGGTGAGTTTTCCTGCCTTGTCATTTTGTCCAGATAAGAATATATGAAGGAGCAAATGAAATACTAAAAGGGTGGCAAAGACCCCACGAAAATGTGCTTAACCAAATCAGAAGTGACACCAAATCATGGGGGGTGGGGGAAGAGGATAAAAAGAAATTAAAAAAGAAAACAAATAAAGAAAAAATATAAAAAAGAAAAAATATATATACATGTTAGACTGGTGACTAGAACAGCGTTACCCACTTAATTTTGGGAGTATTTTGGTCTCTTAAAAGGAACTACCTTCCAAAATTTTAAAGAATGAAAAACATATATAAGGGTAAACATAATGAAGGGATGGAATATGAGTATAAAGATGAAAAAAAAATTTTAATTTCTAACCAAAGAGTTGATAAGGTATGTTGGTTGGGAGAATAAAGAAAAAGAATGTGGAGAGAATTTGCTCAGGCTGGAGACTAGATCAAGCCTAGTGCTAGATTTAGGGTGCATTTTGATCTATTAGAAGAAGTTGTACCCCAAATTTTTTAGAAGAAAAAAACTTATGTGGATACAAAAAATAAAGTTAGATATATTGAAGGATAAAATATGACTATAATAATGAAGGTTCAAAAATATTTTTTTATGAAAGGTATTAAGATAAACTAGTTAAAAAACATTCAAAGAGGAAAGGGTAAATGTTAAAAAAAATTAGCAGGAGAAAAAAAAATTTAAAAAAATTAATTAACTTTGCAAGACTAAAGATTCATGGGGAGAAAGCCATGAATTCCATGCTTTGCTTTCTCCTTTTCTGGAATTCCACTGTTCTCCTTGGTACGTGAACTTGGGCTTGGCTTGATTTCTTGTTGACCTTCTGGGGGAGGGGTCTGTTGTAGTGATTCTCAAGTGTCTTTGCCCCAGGCGGAATTGCACCACCCTTACCAGGGGCCAGGCTAAGTAACCCCTTCATATTCGCTTTTGGCAGCTTTTGTTCCCTGAACACTTTCTGTATAGTTCTGGAGGACGGGAATGAAAATGGCAGCCTCCCAATCTCTGGCCTGGAGGAGCTCTTCAGTGCACCCTTAGAGAAAAGCGCTCAATCACTCCCATCTCTCTGGCCTCTTGCTGCTCTCTGAGCTCACCCAGCCTGTGACCAAGCATCTGTCTCTGGCACACAGCTCCGCCTATAGTCTTCAAACCCTGCAGGTCCATGAGCTCTTCTGGAGGGGGTCTCCCCAGATCCTGTGAGGACCCTACTCACAGAGCACTGGCCTGTGCCACTGATTATGGTTCAAGGTAAACCCGAGTTGAGAGCTCACTTCTCAGCCCTGTCTCTGTAGCCCATTTCCTTGCTCTAATACCTGTGAGTTCTGTGACACTCAGACACCCCGATCCTTCTGTGACCCCTCGAGACCTGAGGCCACGCTCTCCCCACATGGGCTTCACCTCAGTTTAGCCTCTGGAGTGATGTCCCTCAGTGGAGCAGACTTTTAAAAGTCTTGATTTTGTGCTCCATTGCTCCGCCACTTGCCGGGAGCTGGCCCCTCCCACCGTGGTCTATCTTCCCGTTGCTTTGGATTCACTTCTCCGCCGGACCTATCTTTTAGAAAATGGTCAATTTTCTGTTCCTAGAATTGTTGCTCTTCTTCTCTTTGATCTCCTGTTGTATTTATAGGTGTTTGGAATGGTTTGATAAGCTTTCTAGCTGATTTCCTGCTACCTGATATCATCTCAGTCTGCTACTTCTCTGCCATCTTGACTCCTCCCCCTGAAATTAACATTTACTTCCAATAATATAAAGGTGTATACATTGTTGTCTCATAAAAGATATTTTATACTGTATTAAAATATGAAAATGATAGATATGAAAGACAGAGTTTGTTGATTTGCTTGCATGTGCAAGTAAGGGATCATTTAGTCACACAAAAATTCTCAAAAATTTCACAATTTATTAATCTCTATTCTATTGCAAGATTCACCTGTAAACCTACATAATGAAGTATAATATCACTTATTTGCAGTTGAAATAATTTGTAATCCACTTAGGAAAACATAATATTAAGCTAATCACCAAGTGGATAATACCATTTATTCTACCCGGTATTGAATACCTACTATCCCTCTGGTATGGTGAATAAATGACATCCAGTATAAACTTGTTTAATTTTTTAATTATTATTTTTTACCTAAATTTAATTAGCCAAGGTATAGTATGTCACTGGTTTTTGATACAATGTCAATGATCTATCAGTTCAGTATAACACCCAGTGCTCATCACATCACGTGACCTCCTTAATGCCCCATCACCCAGTTACCCCATCCCCCCACCAGCCTCCCTTTCCACAACCCTCAGTTTATTTCCCAGAGTCAAGAATCTCATATGGTTTTTCTTCCTCTCTGAGTTCTTCCCAGTCAGTTTTCCCTCCCTTCCCCTATTGTTCTCTGCACTATTCCTCATGTTGCACATATGAGTGAAGCCATACAATAATTGTTTTTCTGACGGACTTATTCCACTTAACATAATACACTCCAGTTCCAATGCAAATAGTAGGTATTCATTCTTTCTGATGGCTGAGTAATATTCTATTATAATATGAACCCCATCTACTTTATCCATTCATCCAGTGAGGGACATCTTGGCTCCTTCCACAGTTTGGCTATTGTGGACTTTGCTGCTATGAACATTGGGGTGCACGTGCTCCTTCTTTTCACTAAATCTGTATCTTTGGGGTAAACTTGTTTAATTTTTAACTCTGAGTTGTGTTGGCCTTCTTTGTTATCACATTTGTGAACTATGTAATAGCACCAACAACAACAGACTGAAGGAGAAAAGAGAGGATAAAGAGGAGAAGTAGATTGCAAAGTGGGAAGGAAGAGGTAATGTATTTCTGAATGCCAATCTTCCTAGCTTAGAACCAACAAAGAGAGTATCATTAAATATTTGTTATGTTCAACCATGGCCATAAAATTAAGAAGGGGAGGATGCAGAAAATGTGGTATAAAAGGGAGCACTAGGGGCGCCTGGGTGGCTCAGTGGGTTAAAGCCACTGCCTTCGGCTCAAGTCATGATCCCAGGGTCGTGGGATCGAGCCCCATATCTGGCTCTCTGCTCTACGGACAGCCTGCTTCTGCCTCTCTCTCTCTCTGCCTCTCTGCCTACTTGTGATCTCTGTCTGTCAAATAAATAAATAAAATCTTAAAAAAAAAAGGGAGCACTAATGAAGTAGATGTGAGGGCAATGAAAAATGAAATAATTATGAGTGGAAGAGAGAATGAAAAATATTAACAATCAGTGGAAGGATGAATTATGTAATGTATTCTATACATTGTAAAACCCTCAAATAATTTGAGTTTTTCCTAGGCTACATTAATGTAATGAATTTATATCCTAAGAAGAATTGGTCAAAGTGGTTAGGCAACAGTAACGTTTGTGTATAACTTTTAATTTGATGAAGTGTCTATAGAAATGACTTTATTCCTCTATTAGAATATGGAAGGACATAGTTTATCAGTCATTGTGTTTCTATGATACTAGTATCATTACTATAAAATGCCTTAAACACTCTTTACCCATTCTTCTACAGAGCTTACTTTGAGTAAGTGGAATTAGGGTTTTTAACCTACAGCAGCTGAAAGATTTCTAGATTTGAATGCATCTTTCATCTTCCCTGTTTTGTAAGAATGAATCAATAAAATAGCTTTTGTACCTGCACAAGTTGGAATGATTTCAGAAAAAATCTTTTTTTTTCAGAAAAAATCACTTTTGCTGCTGATGTCACTGTGATAGAAGCTATGGAGAAACCACATTTTCAGCCATATTCTCATGATGGAGTGGTGAGAGAGTGAGAGATGGATCACCAGGATCCTTTCTCTGTCACGGCTACAAACAGAAAGGAGCAATAGTTATTCATTCTTATAAGTAAAGATACTAGCAGCCCCCCACTGTGAATGTGATTATAAAATTCATTCCTCTACAAAATGCATAAATTTCCTAGAATCCCTGTAGAGCCCTGTAGGGTGACTTGCAAGAAGCATTTGAAGTTGTTTTTGTATTTGTTTAGAAACTTCTGCTCAGTGTTAACACTTCTTACATCTGCAGTTATGGTAAAATTCTACTTACATGTACACACAGAAACACACACACGTGTTGGTCCTTTCTAAAACCTTGCTCAGTTTAATATTAGCTTAAATGTAATTGGCTTTATGGTAAATTCAAGGGGGAGTCTGTTTCATCTTAGAGTTATATTTTTAAAAGATGTGTCAATAACATTCAATTTGAGCTGATCAAAAGCAGTAAGGATTTTACTGATAAGGTATACTGTGCCCAACTCAGAAGAAAAGGCTGGAAGATTACTAGCAATCAGAGATTAATTATTTAATTTACAGATATGAAGTACTGAATATGTAGGATAGACATAGAAACATTTTATGTAGGGTCAGAAGGAAATAGAATTGTCAACATTCATTGTATTCAGTCATCTATCACCAGAGATGTCAAGGCTGAAACTTAGTTTCTTTAGATAAGTAAGTATATTATAGGATTTCACTATATAGTGTACCTAAAATGATTCATACTTCATGGAAAATGTTTGTGAAGTTTGAAAAATTCTAAAATCTTGTGCAAAATTTGCTTTGAAGGAAATATATGCAATATTCTGTGTGGAGTGTTTATAATTTTAATCTGATTCTCTTTGTGTTCATAAACCCCCAACCCCAGGATAAAAAAGCCCCATACTAAAGTATTTGGGATTCAGAAGCACTATTCTTACAAAATATTAAAGGGAAGAGACTGTATATAGACAAGAAGAATTTAGTAAATTAGAAATGTCAGTACTCAAAAGGAAGGAAGCATTTATAAAATGGAGTGTCACCCAGAAAACCAACATAAAAAGATGAGGGAGAAAAAAGAAAAAAAATTGACTAAACAGCTATTTATACGAAGATGCTTCTTTCATTAGACTGTCTGACATTAACTAGTATTATTAAGTTATGTGACCAATGTGCCTGTGAACACTTCCTTGACACAATTATGAGATGAAACTTACCTCGGTTTGCTTGTTCTAACAACAAGCATGACTCTATATCCACTGCACAGTTCTTACTTCAAGAGTAAGAAGAACTTGTCCAGCATCCCCCTACTATACATATGTGTTTCTAACACACTTGCAGAGAAACACCCACACTTCTGCATTTTAACTTTAGCATTGTGAGGTGCCTCGTTAGCGCAGTAGGTAATGCTTCAGTCTCATAACTTTAGTATTGTGATCATTTAACACACAACTGGTCACATATTAGTTGTTAATTAAACTCTGATGCATCAGATTGATACATTAAAGGGAAGTCTCAATATGTATAGTTTGCAGACACATATTGTTATCCCAGATATAGAGAGATCTTGATTCCTTAGGTGTGTTGCCACAATTAGGACACTCCAGACTGCTGGTAAAATTTAGAGTTAATGCATATAATAACATTAGCATTGACGGTGTCTTTCAAATAAAGCATGAAATAGATCTTGTAATATCTTCAGATGCATACATTATGATAATATGTTAAAGTACTTTATGGTACAGTATTACCTCTTTTTGTCAATAAATGAATAAAACACACCTATGTCTTACTTCTTCACACAAGAGATGCACTTTTAGGTAATGTATCACCAACATTAGATGTTTTCTGGAATTGTACTGAAATATCCTAAACTTTAGTTAAGACTTAAAGTGCCTATCAGAAAAAAAGGCAAATGATTAAAACAAAACTTGCTATGGAAAATTGGAATATACTCTAATCTTGAAAGAAATCACAGCTAATATTAGCTATAAAGAGTTGATAAAGTCAAAAAGAATGTGAAATTATCCTGAAATTTTCAAATTTTTACTAATATATGTTATATTTGAGAGGCAAAAAATGTTCAAAGTATTGTTATCTATCAATAAAACAAAATTCAAAAAGCTGACTCTAGCAAGTTTCAAGATATGGGTTTCTGTCCATTAATTTCCAGATCCCAACTACAATTTTCTGTAGACCACCATACAATAAGTGTAATATAAATAAGTAGTGAAGGAGATCCAACAAAACTTCCTCAGCTTTACTGTGTGCTGTATACTAGAAAGACACCCGCCATGTATCATCTCCTATAACTCCGTGAGGTGACACAGCAGTCTGTTTTCAGTAGTTTGGGTGCAATCAGAGAACTAGAGCCAATTCAAGAATTCCAAGGGGGGAAAAAAAAACAATAGTTTACTAAAGGAATTACAGTTTATAGAATCTTGGCATGCTCAGCACAAAAAATAAGAGTGCTGCCAACATCGGGGGCAGCTGCTGAAAAGACAAAGCAGCAGATACTGAATCCCTCACTGTACAAAAGCAATGATTTATCAAAATCACACCCAGAAACTGCTGCAATTCTCCAAAATCTGAAAAACTTCATGCCAACCAATTCAAGATACTGTTGCCAAATAAGTAGAAAACAAAAACTCAGGGAGAATTCTCTGTGAATGTCACATCTGGCCACAGTTGCCTCTGTCCCAGCCGATCTCATGCAAAGCTTAAATTTGATGCAAATCTCTGGCTTGCTCTGTTTGATAGCATCCATCGCTTCTCGGCCTTTTGGCTAAATCAGTTGTGTTTGATAGCATCCAATTCATGATGGGCTTCTCTAAGTGTCATGGTATCTTGAGAGTTATGGATGCGAATTCAGTTTCTGTAAGGGTCCAGCACCAACTTTTAGCTGTTAATCACAAGGTAGGGAGATATCTGCAGAAGACAACATGGATTTGCTTCAAGGTACAAAATAGACTTGCTATAGACACTTCAAGAACCCTTGGATTGAGTCAAATACTGAAGGTGGAATAGCTAATGGAAACTTCGACCTATTCCAAATTTATAATTTAATTGGGAAATGAGTCAGGGTAGTAAGTCCAAACAAATTATAGGTTTGCTGCTGAAATTCAGAGACCCAGCAGGTATGTGTCTTTTCTGTGGATATGTAAATATGATGTTCATCTTGAAGACAATATATTGACATGCATTATACCACTGAACCCATACAGTCTTGGAATGCCCCCTCATAGTCATGTGATATATTTCTGAGCCTCTGTCATACATTTATTTTCTAAGGATCTATTCTATATGGTAACTCCAGCTGAACAGGCTCAATCAGAATGATTTTTATTACAATAGTGGATAAGCCTGAATAGTTTGAGATAGAGAGATGAAGAGTTGATACAGCCCTGACTTAAGACTCTGAAGCTTTGATTCTGTCCTGGCCAAGAAAAGACAAACTGCCTTTCAGAGTCTCTTAGTAAATACAGAGAAAAGAGCATTCTCAAGCTCAACAGCAACATACTAAGTACTTAGCACTCTTTATATTTCCTTTGGAGCAGAATCTTCCATTTGAGTCACTCACTAATTGTTTCTTTTATTATTGGACATATGGAAAAGGTGAAGAAAAGTATGCTGGTGAGGGTGATACAAGTGAACAAGTGCTACCTCCTCTTTTAGTGGAGAGCAAGGAAGTGTCACTCAGAAATGGAGAGAGGAATGAGTCAAAGATAGAGGATTGAGGAATCAGAGGGAGACTTTTAAAGCCATATTTTAAAAAGTTAAAAGTAATAAAATTTGTCTTAGTAATATATTATACTTAATCCATCAAAAGTGTCATCTAAACTTGTAGTCAATATAATAATTATTATCAAAATATTTTTGCATTCTTTTGGATAGTACCAAGACTTTGAACTGCAGGGTGTATTCCATAGTGACAGAATATCTCCAAAAGAATGCTAAATTTTCATGGGAAGAACTTGATTTGTATTCTATATTGTTTTGGTTTTAAAATTTAATTTATTTAATATTAAAGCAAACTAAAACTTTATTTATTTTATTTAATTTTTTATTTATTTTTTTAAGCAAACTAAAATTTTAATCCCTCAGTTTTACTAACAACATTTGAAGTGCTCAGTAGCTGCTGCATGTGGTTGGCGTCTGCCATATTGGATGGTGTGGCTCTGGAATATTTCTCAACAAGCTTCCTAGATCACTTCAGTTCAAGCAGTCCATAAAATAACTGGTTTTTGTTTTTGTTTTAATTATGACCCAAAGTGTGAGTTTATATATATCCTATATTAACTATGTTTTAATTTATTGAATTATGTCTTCCAAAATTATTTAAAATCTCTCCAGCTATTTATAGATAATAAGTGGACAAACTGACAGAAATCTCATACAGAGAGATTTTTCTGAAACAGATATTTCAAATGTGTGAAATATGGTTAAAAAATGATTTAATTAAATGGATGCCTGTGTGGCACAGTCAGCTAAATATCCAACTCTTGGTTTTGGTTCAGGTTGTGATATCAGGGTCTGGAGATTCAGCCTGTGTGGGGCTCCACTTTGGGTCATAATTAAAACAAAAACAAAAAGAAAAAAAAACAGTTATCTTTCGGACTGTCTGATCAGAAATGCTATAGGAAGCTTGTTGAGAAATATTCCAGAGCTGCGCCATCCAATATGGCAGAGGAGAACCACACGCAGCTACTGAGCACTTGAAATGTTGCTAGTAAAACTGAGGAATTATTAAATTGGGTCCCCTCTCTTTTCTTTTGAATTAGTTTGGCCAATGGCTTATCAATCTTACTGATTCTTTCCAAAAACCAGCTTCTCATTGCATTGATGTGTTCTACTGTATCTCTAGTTTCTGTCTCATTGATTTCTGCTCTAATCTTGATTATTTCCCTTATTGTGTGTGGGGTTGGCTTAATTTGGTTGATTTTCCAGTTCTTTAAGTTATAAGGAAAGTTGGTGTATTATGGGTTTTTCAGTTTTTTTGAGGGAGACTTGGGTAGCTATGTATTTCCCCCTTAGGACTGCCTTTGCTATATCCCATAGGTTTTGGACCAAAGTGTCTTCATTCTCATTGGTTTCCATGAATTGATTAAGTTCTTCTTTGACTTCCTGGTTGATCCAAACATTCTTAAACAGGGTGGTCTTTAGCTTCCAAGTGTTTGAATTCCCTCCAAAATTTTTCTTGTGGTTGAATTCCAGTTTCAAAGCATCGTGGTCTGAGAATATGCAGGGAATGACCCAATATGTGGTCTATTCCAGAGAAAGTTCCATGTGCTCTTGAGAAGAAAGTGCATTCTGTTGTTTTAGGGTGTAATATTACATATATATCTATGAGGTCCATCTGGTCCAATGTGTCATTCAACACTCTTGTTTCTTGATTAATTTTCTGTTTAGATGATTGGTCTGTTACTGAGAGTGGCATGTTAAGATCCCCTATTATTAATGTATTCATATCAATATGACTCTTTATCTTGATTAACAGTTGTTGTATGTAGTTGGTTGCTCCTGTATTGGTGGCATAAATATTTACAATTGTTAGATCTTCTTGGTGGATAGACCCTTTAAGGATGATGTAGTATCCTTCTTTATCTCTGTCTACAGTCTTTAGTTTAAAGTGCAATTTATCTGATATGAGAATCACTACCCCAGCTTTCTTTTGATGCCCGTTGGCATGAAAGATGCTTCTCCATCCCTTCACATTCAGTCTGATGTATCCTTGGGTTCCAAATGGGTCTCTTTTAGACAACATATGGATGGGTGCTTTCATTTTATCTAATCTGCAACCCTGTGCTGTTTTATGGGAGTGTTAGGCCATTCATATTGAGAGTAATTATTGAAAGATACATTTTTATTGACATCGTGTTGCCTGTGAAGTCCCTGTTTCTATAGATTGTCTCTGTAATTTTCTGTTCTATGACACTCTTGGGTTCTTTCTTCTTTTATGGAACCCCCTTTAATGTCTCTTGTAGTGCCAGTTTGGTGGACACAAAAAGATGGACGATCATTCCATGCTCATGGATCAGAAGAATAAGCATTGGTATAATGTCTATACTGCCTGGAGCGATCTATACTTTCAATGCCATCCCAATCAAAATTCTACTGGCATTTTTCAAAGAGCTGGAGCAAACAATCCTAAAATTTGTATGGAATCAGAAGAGACCCTGAATTGCTAAGGAAATGTTGAAACAAAACAAAACTGGGGGTATCACATTGCCTGAATTCAAGCTTTGCTACAAAGCTGTGATCACCAAGACAGCATGGTACTGGCATAAAAACAGAAACATAGACCAGTGGAACAGAGTAGAGCACAGATATGGACTCTCAACTCTATGGTCAAATAATCTTTGACAAAACAGGGAAAAATATACAATGGGAAAAAAGTCTCTTCAATAAATGGTGCTGGGAATATTGGACAGCTATGTGTAGAATAATTAAACTTGAACATTCTCTTACACCATACACAAAAATAAACTTGAAAGGGATAAAAGACCTCAACACGAGGCAGGAATCCATCAGAATCCTAGAGGAAAATATGGGCAGTAACCTATTCAACATTGGCCACAACAATTTCTTTTAAGACATGTCTCCAAAGGCAAAGGAAACAAAAGTAAAAATGAACTTTTGGGACTTCATCAAGATCAAAAGCTTCTGCATAGCAAAGGAAACAGTCAATGAAACAAAGATGCAACCCATGGAATGGGAGGAGATATTCGTAAATGACACTATAGACAAAGGGCTGATATCCAGGATCTATAAAGAATGCCTCAAACTCAACACACACAAAACAGATAATCATGTCAAAAAATAGGCAGAAGACATGAGCAGATATTTCTCCAATGAAGACATACAAATGGCTAACAGACACATGAAAAAATGTTCATCATCATTAGCCATCAGGGAGATTCAAATCAAAACCACATTAAGATACCACCTTACACCAGTTAGAATGGCCAAAATTAGCAAGACAGTAATCACCAGGTGTTGGAGGGGATGTGGAGAAAGGGGAACCCTCTTATACTGTTGGTGAGAACGCAAGTTGGTGCACTACCAACTTGGGGAGATTCCTTAAGAAATTAAAAGTAGAGCTTCTCTATGACCCTGCCACTGCAGTACTGGGTATTTACCTCAAAGATACAAATACAGTGAGAAGAAGGACCATCAGTACCCCAATGTTCTTAGCAGCAGTGGCCACAGTCACCAAACTGTGGAAAGAACCAAGATGCCCTTCAAAAGATGAGTGGATAAAGAAGATATGGTCCATATATACAATGGAGTATTATGCCTCCATCAGAAAGGATGAATACCCAACATTTGTATCAACATGGATGGGACTGGAAGAGATTATGTTGAGCAAAATAAGTCAAGCAGAGAAAGTTAGTTATCATATGGTTTTGCTTATTTGTGGAGCATAAAGAATAACATGGAGGACATTGGGATATGGAGAGGAGAAGGGGGATTGGGAGATGGGGTAAATCAGAGGGGGAGACCAAACCATGAGAGACTTGTGGACTCTGAGAAACAAACTTGGAGGTTTGTTTCTCAGAGGGGAGGGGACGGGGGTTGGGTGAGCCTGGTAGTGGGTATTAAGGAGGGTACATTTTGCATGGAGCACTGGGTGTGGTGCATAAACAATGAATTTTGGAACACTGAAAAAAATTAAAAAACTGAGGAATTAAAATTTTAGTTTGCTTGAATATTAAATAACTTAAATTTAAAAACTGAAACAATATAGAATGCAAATCAAGTACTTCCCATGAAAATTTGACCATTCCTTTTGAGATACTCTGCTTAAGACTTTCTCTCCCTCTGCATCCCCCTCCCCACCATGCACGAGCTCTCTTTCTCTCGAAAATAAATAAATATAACTTTTTAAGAAATAAAAACTAAAATGGTTTAATTGTTAAAATTACTGCATTTTATTAGTAAATTTCAGGACACAACACACAAGCTTTATAAATTAACATGAGTGTAGTTTAAAAGCATAAAAGTGCACATTTATGTAAGCATGTATACATAGACACACAGTGGCATGTATGCTAATATGCACATTGTCTTATTAAACATTTATGGTATACCTGAATTCTCATCACTATTGTTGCATACAGCCATTCTGATTATAATTCAATTATGCTAACTTTCCCTAAGTTTTCTTTTCAGCACAAACTTTATTTCCTCCATTAACTTTATAAATAAAGTAATGTTAATCAAATAGGCATTAATCCTCAGTCAGTGTGAATGACTTAATCGTGGCCTCACATCCTCATTTACATTTTTATTCCATCTATAACATTCAATAGCAGTTATAGTCTTATCTGGTAAGAAAATGAACTCTTGGGGCACCTGGGTGGCTCAATGGGTTAAAGCCTCTGCCTTCCATTCAGGTTATGATCCCAGGGTTCTTTGCTCAGCAGGGAGCCTGCTTCCTCCTCTCTCTCTGCCTGCCTCTCTGCCTACTTGTGATCTCTGTCTGTCAAATAAATAAATAAAAATGAAAAAAAAAAGAAAATGAACTCTCACCTAATAAAAGAGATAACCCCAACCTCAAAACAGCTATGAGTTTCAAGAACCCCAACTTAAATGTACAGTAGTCTTCACCAATTATATTATCTCTAAGAAAGGAAAATATGCGGGCATACATGAAATAATCTAATTTTCAAAATGTCCATTTTGCTTGTTATGCAAAAATAAGATTTTAAAAACTTTAAACTTCCTTACTAGGAATAAAACTGCCATGGTAACTACTACCGCTTTAAACAACAAGAAGAGCTAAGATAGAGAAATACAACTGAGAAACATATTAAGACAAAATTTAGCTGATACTTTATTCACTGAATTTAGTACAATTTTTTTTTTTACATAATTTAGACTTAGTATACAGGAACATTTATTTCAATATTTTTAAGTGTGCTGATAGAAATACCATAGCTTGATTTATTTATTCTTATCTATCATTTGCATTCTGGTTTCAATAAAATAAAGAGAATTTATATCATGCCAAAATTATATTTGTAGATTTTGGAAAGGGAACGTGTGCTTTTGCATGGCAGTATAAAAATTAAAAAGTAGAGGATTCAATTATGGAACTTTTCCAGATAAATTTGCAATATCATTTTTAAAAAATGGAAAATAAAGACTTTTTTGAGGAAAAAAATCATTAAAAATTAATTAGCTCAGTATCCAGAAGTACAAAGTAAAAATGTTTTTGTCCATTCCTCCCCCTAAGTAAAACTAAAAGCTCTGGGCATTATGTGTAAAATAAACACTAAAAAACAGAAGAAAATCTCTGAAAGTAGAAGGCAAAAGATATACTGGCTAGGGACTTCACTGGCCAAGAATCTTGGCATCTGATGACTGACTGGAGAGTGCATTTCCTGGATTACTGCTTTCTATATCATTAACTTCAAGCTGAAGCAAGGAGCACCTGGAAATGTCCAGGGGTGAAGACAAAAGTAGCCCAGTCTAGTCAAAGGAGCAGCAAAGGGTAACCTAACAAGACATAACCAAACATTATAAATAAAACTATGGAACTGTGACCCCACCACCAGCCCCAGGAGCAAAGGCCAAGTAGGTAGACTAAACTTCAGTTATGGGGCACAGCAGCATGCCTTCAGCTAAATGGTTGATTTTTGCTTCTTCCAAACCCAACAGCAAACTTACCAGGAATGATCACCTCCAGTGATATTTACCACCCATCAAGATGCCATTTCTTTCTCATAAGCACTAACTTTATTACAATTATAGTACCATTTATTTTCTCATAATAATTGTGTAATAATGGCCTGATTTATTTTTTCTATTTAAAAGATAAATGAATTTTTAAATGAATATGTGTGCCTTGTCTTTAAGAATTGATACAGATATCAAAATCTTTCATAGAATTTGAGAAAGCATGAGCAAATTTAATACACCATTCATCCATTCATTCAAAAATATCTTTATGTGTCTGTTCTGTTCTTTGCTCTTGGACTTGAGTGAAATAGGCAAAAATATCTGCTTCTCTGGTACTATGAACAAAGATTTCAATAAATAAATTACATGGGATAACAGAAGATGATAAGAACCATATGAAAAATAATAGAGCATTATATTAAGGGCATGCGAGGTAATTTTAAATAGGTAGTCAAAATACATTCCATTGAGTATATGACATTTGAGCAAAGATATTTGAGTTACGTGAGAAGTCATGAAATATAGAAAACTTCTGAGCAGAATTTCTGATGCAAGTTGACATTGCTGTGTATAAATACCTTATTACCAAACATGTAGATTAAACCATAATGTTGAAAGTATTATTGTTCTTAGGATAGAGGTGTTAACTTGCCTTCCATATACATACATCTATATATCTACACACACACACACACACACACACACACACATCTATCTATCTACATATATATATTCATGTCTATCTATCTATCCACACAATGTACACTCTTGATATATGTCAGGTTTGGCCCAGTAAACCCTGAAGTGGGGAACGAAAGGATTACTCCAGACACCTTAGTAGGAGAAAGGAGTGGGCCTGGGGACACTCTAGTGGCAAAAGGCCCTAAGCCAAATTCTGCCTCCCTGTTTATTGTGAATGTTATCAGTACAACAGAGGAGTGTCATGTGATTAGAACAAGCTGTGCTCATGGCAGGTGAGGACAGGGAGTACATGGGGTGCATGACCACCAAAGATAAATATTTCTCCTAAGCATTTACTCCCTGGATGAGTCTATTGAGCCATGACAAGGATCTGGCTGTTTTCAGCCCAGAAACTTTAAAGGGGGCCCAGTTTTCCAGACACTCCTTTACTTTTCAACTAGTTTCATCCAGGGAGGCATGTGTTTATTAAATCTTATCTAACCAGGCACATATATATTTCACTCACACACACACACACACACACACACATGCACACACATTTTTATTTAATTTTCTGGATAATGCAAACAGCATTTTATGAGAAAAAATTAGCAAATTACTAATACAGTGATTTTAATTATGCAGTTTGAATTTACCTAACTTGAACTAGTATTGAATATTCATTATAGATTTTATGATGTACAAATTGCAACTGCCCAGTAGAAGCCAAGACAAACTAACAAAACAAAGCTTTGGGACTCTCGGAGTGGTCATTGTGTCATTGTGTGGTCATTGATATGTTAATTGATGTGAACTAGATTTTAAAATTCCCAACTTTAAAAAGTTAATACTTAAAGTACTGGTGGGTATTATGGAGGGCGTGTACTGCATGGAGCACTGGGTGTGGTCATAAACAATGAATTTTGGAACACTGAAGAAAATTAAATTAAATTAAAGAAAAGAATTAAAAAAGTTACGGTTGAACATCCTCTAATTAAGTAAGTTACTTTGCAAAATATTAAGATATTCAATTTTGTAGAGATAATGTACTTAAAAGGCTGGTCAACTAATTAGATTATTTTTTTTTCCATGTTTAAAGTGTACTATCACAGACATTAAAGAGGATTTCAGAGGATTTCAGAAGAATTCAAAGTTTAAACAAACTTAAAAGAAAAAATTTAATATTTTTAATAGAAAAGTTATTTTAAGCTAATAATAACTTGAAGCAATCGATTGTAGGCTGAAACAAATATACACATGAATTAATTTTCAATTGCAATTCTGATTGCAATATTTCTAGCATATTATCTATATAACACACCCATCAATGAAAAGCTATATATTTAAAGGGTATAGTAAAACATACTAAGTAAGCAGGTGTGATTTAATATAAAAATAACAAAAGATAATTTAGCCAACCATTTGTTGTTAAGTCCATAGCCTAACTAAAATTTTCAGAATAATTCAGTCTTGGTGGTTCATGACTTCAGTTATGCTACATCAAGCTGATAGAGGGATATCAGTTTGTTTTATATCACCAAGCAAGAGAATGATCCACATTCATGTCCCCAGTCTATCTGCATGTAAGCCAATGTTTCATTCAGTACAACTTCTATTTTTTTATTAACATATAATGTATTATTTGTCCCAGGGGTACAGGTCTGTGAATCGTCACTCTTACACACTTCACAGCCCACACTATAGCACATACCCTCCCCATCATTCAGTACAACTTTTGATTACCTCATTCATTCAAATATAACATTTCTTTGTAAATTCCCCCAATTTTATCAACAATCTGACATTTATTTTCTAGAATCCACCAACTCCTGTACCTTTCTACTTTGCCCTCCTATAATCTTTTTAAATGGAATTTGTTCACAAGCACACACATATGCACACACATATGGAGCATATACCTTCTTTTCCCTGAACTACCAACACCTTGAAATGAAGGTCTTAATGATTTTAATCACCACCCCACTCTTCTTTTCCATAAACATGTTTTATTTATTTATTTATTTATTTACTTATTTTTTTAAAGACTTTATTTATTTATTTGACAGGGATCACAAGTAGGCAAAGAGGCAGGCAGAGAGAGAGGGAGAAGCAGGTCCCCGCTGAGCAGCGAGCCCGATGCGGGGCTTGATCCCAGGACCCTGAGATCATGACCTCAGCTCAAGGCAGAGTTCTTAACCCACTGAGCCACCCAGGTGCCCCAAACATGTTTTATTTGTGCTTCAGCATGTGCAAGATAATATCATTACCCATTTCAAATTTCTCATTTTTAAAAAAACTCTATGATACATACTTTTCTCTAAAGTAAATAATTCACCTTTCTGCTGATCTCTCTAAACTTCCAAAGCATAATTTTCCAACTATTGCCTTTTAGTTTCCCTTCACCAAACTCTTTGCATCTGCTATGACTTCTGTACTCCTTTTTTGCCTATTTAACAAATAATCTTATTTAAGACTCACTTTAAATTAAACTTTTTATCATACCTTTTTATTGACCAACAAATGTGAAAGCAATTTCCTTTACTTGAGAATCATATGGAATAAAAAATAGGTTGCTCATTTTATTCTCACCTTTACAGCATTGAAACTGGCAAGATTTAAACAGAACATATGGAATGAAGACTGCTCATCACACTGTTCAATCTATTCTCTGTCATGGAAGATGAAAAATCAGGTACATTTTGTGTCTTTCTGAATTTTAAAAGAATATGCACATCCAACTACAGAGTGAATTAGACCTAGAAATATGGACTCCTGGAAAGACAAAAGATGGCAAGCAGTTAAACTAATAATTCAAGTAATTGTTTTAATGAGGGCAAGGAAAAATGATTTTCTATTAACAAGATTTGTTTTTTTCATCTTACATCTAAATCAACTAGTTATAAGTGCATTTATTATGTGATTTTCTGAAGCAGGTATTTTGTTAGAGAAAAAGAATATTAAGCAATCTTAACATTTAAATAATGAATAACAAACTAATTTGTAATATTCAGAACCAGAAATTCAGCTTGTGATTGTGCCTGGGTTGGGATTGATTGATTTTTTTTTTTCTAATAGACTATACTTTTAGAGCATTTTAGGATTAGAGAAAAATGGAGCAGAAAATACAGAATTCTCATATACCTTCTTTCCCCTGAGCCTCTTCTACCCCCCAGTTTCCCTATTATGAACACCCTGCCTTACTATTATATTGATTATCAGATTCAACAAATGAGTAATGTCATGTATCCACATTTACAGTATTGTACAAAAAACTTTCACTGACTTAAAAATCCCCTGTGATCCATCTATTCCTTCTTTCCTCTTTCCCTCCCCCTGAAACCCTGGCCACCAATGATATTTTTACTTTCTCTATAGTTTTGCCTTTTTCAGAATATTTGTAATTAGAACCATATAATATGTAGACTTTGCAGATTGTCTTCCTTACTTTAGAATTCATTCATTTGTGGTTTCTCCATGTTTTTTTCCTGGCTTGAGAGCTTGTTGTTGTTTTAAATATTTTTTTTATTTTTTTTTTATTAACATATAATGTATTATTAGCCCCAGGGGTACAGGTCTGTGAATCGCCAGGTTTACACACTTCACAGCACTCACCATAGCACATATCTGCTTGAGAGGTTTTTTTTATGGTTTCATTACTTTCCATTGTGTGCATGTATCACAGTTTTAACCACTCAACATATTGAAATGCATCTTGGTTGTTGATAATTTTTGACAGTTTTTGACAATTATGAATAAAGTTGCTGTAAATGTTCATGTGCAAAGTTCTGAGTGCACAGAAATTTTCAACTCATTTGGATAAATATATAGGAGTGTGATGGATGAATCCTATTGTATGATAATGTTTTGCTTTAGCTTTATAAGAAACTGGCAAACTGTTTACCAAAATGGCTGTATCATTTTGCATTTCCACCAGCAATGAATGAGAGTTCCTGCGGCTCCATATCCTCAGAAGTATTTGGTGCTATCTGTGCTTTGAAGTTAGCCAGTTTAATAGGTGTATAGTGGTAACTTGTTTATTTTTTAAATTTTTTATTTAAATTCTAGCTTGTTAACATATAATGTATTGGTTTCAGGAGTAGAATTTAGTGATTTATCAATTACATATATAACATCCAGTGCTCAATATAACAAGTACCCTCTTTAATACCCATCACCCATTTAACCCAACCCCCACCCACCTTCCTCGATCAATCCTCAGTTTGTTCTTTATCTTTAAGTCTCTCATGGTTTCTTTCCCTCTCTCTTTTTTTTTTCTCCCTCCCCATATGTTCATCTGTTTTGTTTCTTAAATTCCACATAGGAATGAAATTATATGGTATTTGTTTTCTCAATCCTGGCTCATTTCATTTAGCATGATATATTCTAGCACCATTCATGTTCTTGCAATAGCAAGTTTTCATTCCTTTTGATGATTCCTTTTGATTCCATTGATGGCCCACATCTCAAATCTTCTTTATCCATTCATCAGTCAATAAACATTTGGGCTCTCTTCATAATTTGGTTATTGCTAATAATGCTGCTATAAACATATAAACATCAAGTTATATGTACCTTTTCAAATCTGTATTTTTGTTTCCTTTGGATGAATACATAGTATGCAATTGCTGGGTCATAAGGTAGTTCTATTTTTAACTTTTTTAGGAACCTCTATACTATTCTCCAGAGTGGCTGCACCAGTTTTCATTCCCACCAACAGCATAAGAGGGTTCCCCTTTCTCCCTTCCTTGCCAACATCTGTTGTTTCTCATGTTGTTAATTTTAGCCATCTGACAGGAGGGTGATAGTATCTCATTGTGATTTTGATTTGTATTTCCCTGGTGAGTGATGTTAAGTATATCTTCATGTGTCTGTTAATCATCTGGATGTTTTCTTTGGAAAAATGTCTGTTCATTATTAACTGAATTATTTGTTTTTGGGGTGTTGAGTTTGATAAGTTCTTTATAGATTTTAGATACTAAACAATTATCAGATACCCATTTGTAAATATCTTCTCCAATTCTATTGACTGCCTTTTGGTTTTGTTGAGTGTTTCCTGGAAGAAATGGACAAATTCATAGAAACATACAAACTACCAAAAACCAAAACAGGAAAAAATAGATCATTTGAACAGATCTATAACCAGCAAAAAAAATGAGTCAGTTATCAAATATCTTCCAACAGATAGATGGCTTTCCAGGGGAATTCTACCAAACATTTAAAGAAGAGTTAACACCCATTCTTCTCAAACTATTCCAAAAAAATAGAAATGGAAGGAAAACTTCCAAATTCATTTTATGAGGTAAGCATTGCCTTGATTCCAAAACCAAAGACCCCACAAAAAAAGGGGAATTATAAGCCAATATCACTAATGAACATGGAGGCAAAAGTTCTCAACAAGATACTAGTATATAGAATATGACAGTACAATAAAAGAATTATTCACCATGATTAAGTGGGATTTATTCATGGGCTTTGCCAGTGTCCAGAAATCAATTAACATTATATACCACATTAATAGAAGAAAAGATAAGAACCATATAATTCTCTCAATAGATACAGAAGAGGCATTGGACAAATTTGCAAATATAGCATCCATTCTTGATGAAAACCCTCAACAAAGTAGGAATAGAGGGAACATACCTCAACATCATAAAGGCCATATACAAAAGACTCACAACTAATATCATCCTCAATGGGGAAAAACTGAGAACTTTTCCTCATTGTCAGGAGCAAGACAGGATTGTCCGCTCTCACCATTAATATTTAACATAGTACTGAAAGTCTTAGCCTCAGCAATCAGACAACAGAAAGAAATAGAACACCTCCAAATTTGCTAGGAAAAGCCAAACTTTCACTATTTGCAGATGACATGATACTCTATATAGAAAACCTGAAAGACTCCACCAAAAAATTGCTAGAACCAATACATGAATTCAGCAAAGTCGCAGGATAGAAAACCAATGTATAGAAATCTATTGCATTTCTACATACTAATAATGAAGCAGCAGAAAAAGAAATCAAGGAATACATCACATTTACAATTGCACCAAAAACCATAAGTTACCTAGAAGCACTAAAGAACACTTATGAAAGAAATTGAAGATTATATGAAGAAATGGAAAAACATTTTATGATCATGGATTGGAAGAACAAACATTCTAAAATGTCTATTCTACCCAAAGCTATCTACATATTTAACCCAATCCTTATCAAAATACCAACAGCAGGGGCGCCTGGGTGGCTCAGTTCCTTAAGCCACTGCTTTCCGCTCAGGTCATGATCCTGGAGTCTGGTGGTTGAGTCACACATCAGGCTCCCTGCTGGGCAGGGAGTCTGCTTGTCCCAGTGAACTTTCTCCACTCATGCTCTCTCTCATTCTCTCTTTCTGTCAAATAAATAAAATAAAATCTTTAAAAAAAATCAACATCATTTTTCACAAAGCTAGAACAAAGAATCCTACAATTTGTATAGAGCCACAAAAGAGTCCTAGGAGCCAAAGAAATCCTGAAAAAAAAAAAAAAAGCAAATCTGGAGATATTACAATTCTTGACTTCAAGGTATATTACAAAGCTATAGTGATCAAGACAGCAAAATAACTGGCACAAAACCAGACACATAGATCAATGGAACAAAATAGAAAACCCAGAAATGTTCCCACAACCATATGGTCAACTAATCTTCAATGAAGCAGGAAAGAATATCCAATGGGAAAAACACCATCTCTTCAACAGATGTGTTAGGAAATTTGGACATTAACGTGCAGAAGGAAGAATGAAGCTGGACCATTCCTTTTACCATACAGAAAAATAAATTCAAAATGGATGAAAAACCTAAATTGAGACAGGAAACCACCAAAATTTTAGAGAACACAGGCAGCAACTTCTTAGACTTTGGCCATAGCAATTTCTTACTAGACAGGACTTGGGAGGCAAGGGAAACAAAAGCAAAAATAGCTGTTGGGTTTTCATCAAGATAAAAAGCTCCTGCACAGTGGTGTCTCATTTGTTAAGTTGACATTCCCTGATGATAGATGTTATTGAATACCTTTTTAATGTGCTATTTACCATCTGTATATTTTGTTTGGTGAGATTTCTGTTCATATTTTTTTTTTATTGGGTTTATTTTTGTTTATTTTGTTTTTTTTTATTGTTGAGTTTCAAGAATTCTTCATTTTGGATACAATTCCTTTATCAGGTATGTTTTGCAAATATTTTTCACAATCTGTGGTTTGTCTTGTCTTTCTCTTGAAATAGTTTTTCATATAGCAACAATTTTTTAATTTTAATGAGTCCTGTCTTATTAACTCTCTTTCATAGATTGTCTTTCAGTAATATATCTAAAAAGTCATTGCTAAACCCAAAGTCACCTGTATATTTTCTTATGTTATCTCCAAGAAACTTTATAGATTTCTGTTTACACTTAGTTCTATGATACACTTAGTTAATTTTCTGAAAGATGCATCTAACTGTATGTTTTATATTTTAACCCACTAATAATTTATTACAATTACATGGTTATATTCATTTTTTGCACATAGATTTTCAGTGGTTTCAGTACCACTTGTTGAAAAAATATCTTTTTTCTACACCTAATTGCTTTTGTCCTTTTTCAAATATTAGTTGACTGTGTTTGTGTAGGTCCCTTTCTAAGCTTGCTCTTCTTTTCTGTTGATCTTTTTGAGTGTTTTGCACTGTCTTGATTAATACAGCTTACTAGTAAGTCTTGAAGAATGGTAGTGTCAGTCCTCTGACTTTTTCACCTCCTCTTCAAGATTGTGTTTATTTTTCTGGGTCTTTTGGATTTACATATAAATGAAACATTAGAATTACTTTATTAATATTCACAAAGTAATTTGCTGACATTTTTATTAGGATTATATTGAATCTATGAATCAAATTGGAAAGAACTGACCACCTAAGAACATTGAGTCTTCTGATCATGAACATGGACTATCTCTACATTTATTTCAAACTTCTTTGATTTCTCTTATCAGAGTTTTATAGCTTATCTCATGTAGATACTATACATATTTTGCTAAATTTATTTTTTAGTATATGTGCTGCCGAAGCGAGCACACTAAATTTATTTTTTAATGTGTATTAGGAGTTTTTAGTATTACTATAAATGTTTTTGCATTCTTAATACAGAATTCTAATTTTTTGTTGCTGGTTTATAGGAAAGAAGTTAGATTCAGTATATTAAACTTTTATTCTGATGTTTATTATAATTACTTATAGTTTCAGGATTTTTGTAGTTGATTTTTTAAAGACTTTCTACATAGACAACCATGTCTTCTATAAGACAGTTTTATTTCTTCTTTCCCAATGCTTATACTTTTTTTTTCTTGTCTGATTGAATCATCTAGGACTTCCAGTATGATGTTGAAGTAAAGTGATAAAAAGGGTTATATTTGTTTTCTTACTGATCATAGAGGGAAAGCTTCTAATGTCTCACAATTAGTATAATGTGAATCTTAGATTTTTGTAGATGTTCTTTACTCAGTTGGAGAAATTCACTTCTATTCCTATGATGAGTTTTTCATCATAAATATGTACTGGGTTTTGTAAAATGATTCTTGTTTTTTTTTGGTTTGTTTGTTTTTACACTTATTGACAAGATCATATGACTTTTCTTCTTTAGCCTGATAAAGGGAAGGAATACATTAATTGATTTTGAATGTTGAGTGTACATGCATAACTGGAATAAATCCCATGAGGTTGTGGTATGTACTTTTTTTTTTTATTCTGTTGGATTTATCTTGTAAATATTTTACTGAAGATTACTGTGTGAGTATTTATGTTATATAATGTTCTCTAATGTCTTTTCTTGTGATGTCTTTGCCTGGTTTTTATAATAGGATATTGCTGGCTTCATAATATGAGTTAAGAAGTGTTCCTTTTACTTCTGTGTTTTGGACAACATTATAGAGAATTGCTATCATTTCTTCATTTAATGTTACACAGAATTCAACAGTGAAATCAGCTGTGCCTGGTAATTTCTGTTTAGGAAGGCTATTAATTATTGATTGCATTTTTTAAGTTGATATAGGCCTAGTCACATAAACCATTTGTCCTTTTGTGAGTGTGGTAGAATGTGTTTTTCTAAGGGATTGGCACATTTCATGTAGGTTATCAAATATGCATGGATAGAGTTTTTGTAATGTTCTTTTATTATCTTTTTAATGTCCATGAGATCAGTGGTGATGTCATCCTTCATTTCTGGTATTAGCAATTTGAGTCTTGTCTATTTATCTTACCTAACTTGCCCAGTGGTTTATTAATCATATAGATCTTTAAAAAAACAGATTTTATTTGGTCGAGAGAGAGAGAAAGAGAGAGCTTGCGAGTGGGAAAAGGGCCAAGGGAGAGGGAAAAATCCTCAGGTAAACTGCCACTGAGCCAAGAGTCCAAGGCAGGGCTTGATCTCAGAATCCTGAGATCATGACCTGAGCCAAAATCGAGAGTTGGCTGTTTAACTGACTGAGTCACCCAGGTGCCCCTGTATTGATCTTTTCAAATAACTAATTAATTGTTGGTTTCATTTATTTTCTCTATTTTTTTGTTTATAATTTCATTAAATTATGCTCTCATCTTTATTATTTTTTTCTTAGCTTACTTTGGATTTTAATTATTATGCTTTTTCCAGTTTTCTTAGGTAAAACCTTAGATTACTATTTCAGATTTTTCTTCTTTTCTAGTTGATGTATTCATTGCTATAACTTCTTCTAGGCACTGTTCTCACTGTACCCCACAAATTTTATAAGTTTCATTTCCATTTCCATTTATTTCAAAATATTTTTAAATTTCTTTTGAGATGTTACTAAATTATATTGCTATATTTTTTTTTAATGATTGGCTTTGAGTTTGCTCTATTTATTTATTACTAATCTGTGTTCACTTTCAAATAATTTACTAGGTAGTACCAGTATCTTAGAGTACTCCAATTACTCCCTTATGTTTTTTATTACATTACATATACTCTATAATCACATATACTATTATTATTTTGAACAAACGGTCATTTGTTAGATCAATTAAAAATGAGAAAACTTAAAAACAATATGAACAATTGCATATCTTATTACTTTATTCATTCTTTAATGCTATTCCTTTCCTCATTATGATCTAAGTTTCTGCTTTATATAATTTTTCTTCCCTCTGAAGAACATCTAACATTTCTTGTAAAGCAGGTCTACTGGCAACAACTACCTTTATTTTTTGTTTCTCTGAAAAAATATTTCTCCTGTGTTTTTAAAGGATTAACTTCACTGGGAATAGAATTCTAGGTTGTTTTTTGTTTTTGTTTTCGGTCAACACTTTAAATATTTCACTTCCCTTTCTTTTTGCTTGTAAAATTTCTGAGTACAAATCTGACATAATTCTTATTTTTATTCCTCTGTAGGTAAAGTCTCCCCTCCCCTGATGGCTTCTTTTAAGATGTTATAATCTTTGATTTTTGCTGTTTGAATATGTATACTTAGATATAAATTATTTAGTATTTATCCTGCATGGTGTCTTTGAGCTTTGTCAACCTATGGTTTAGTGTCAACCATTAATTTTGGAGAAATAGCAGCAACTGTTTATTCAAATATTCTATCTGTTTTTTCTCCTGGTCTTTATTATGTACATATTATACCTTTTGTAATCCTCTCCCCAACTCAGGTATTTGATATTCTGTTCTACTTTTTCTATTATTGTTTTTCTCTTTGATTTTCAGTTTGAGACATTTTTATTGACCTATATTCAAGCCCATTGATTCTTGACTTATGAGCTTATTAAATACATTCTTCATTTCTGTTACAGTGTTTTTGATTTGTAATGTTTACTTTTGACTTTTTTTTAGTTTCATCTCTCTGATTATGTTAACCAACCGTTCTTACATTTTTTCCCACTTTTTTAGTTAGATCCAATAGTTTGTAAATTATCCTTATTGTAAATTCCCAGTCTGATAGTTCCAGAGTCTTCCTCATTTATATATCATATATATTCATGTCTAGTTCTTACTTTGTCTCTTCATTTTTTTTTAAGATTTTATTTATTTATTTGACAGAGAGAGAGATCACAAGTAGGCAGAGAGGCAGGCAGAGAGAGAGAGGAAGAAGCAGGCTCCCTGCCCAGCAGAGAGCCCGATGTGGGACTCGATCCCAGGACCCCGGGATCATGACCTGAGCCGAAGGCAGAGGCTTTAATCCACTGAGCCACTCAGGCGCCCCTGTCTCTTCATTTTTTTAAAAAGGTTTTATTTATTAATTTGACAGAGAGAGAGAGATCACAAGTAGGCAGAGCAGCAGGCAGAGAGAGAGGGGGAAGTAGGCTCCTGGCTGAGCAGAGAGCCCGATGTGGGGCTTGATCCCAGAACCCTGTGACCATGACCTGAGCCGAAGGCAGGGGCTTAACCCACTGAGCCAGCCAGGTGCCTCTACTTTGCCTCTTCAGATATAGTTTTTTGGCTTCTAGAATGCATTACATTTTTTTCTTCAAAGCCAGACATGACCTATAAGACAAAAAGAACTGATGACAATAGGCTTTTTTTTTTTAAAGATTTTATTTTATTTATTTGTCAGAGATAAATGATAAATGATTTATTTGTCAGGCAGACAGAGAGGCAGGCAGAGGCAGAGAGAGAAGCAGGCTCCCTGCCGAGCAAGGAGCCTGATGTGGGACTCGATCCCAGGACGCTGGGATCATGACCTGAGCCGAAGGCAGCCGCCCAACCAACTGAGCCACCCAGGCGTCCCGACAATAGGCTTTTTTAAAAAAGTTTTTATTTATTTATTTGACAGAAAGAGAGAGAGATCACAAGTAGGCAGAGAGGCAGGCAGAGAGAGAGGGAAGCAGGCTCCCTGCTGAGCAGAGAGCCCCCTAAGATCATGACCTGAGCCAAAGGCAGAGGCTTAACCCACTGAGCCACCCAGGTACCCCATGGCAATAGGCTTTCTGTGTGAGGTTTTGTTTATTTGGCTAGGAGGTAAGTTCTCTTTGCTATTTGTTGTAGTTATAGTGTCAGTATAGCATCTGAAGCTAAAATTTCTTCTAGTTTTTTTGTTTGTTTGTTTTGTTTTTGTTTTGTTGTTGTTGTTTTGGATTTCTTGTGAGAGTCCTTCTTAAATAAAGTTTGTTCATAGTTCCTTCAGCTTTAACTCCTTGTTATTACACTGGAGCTCTGTGGATATGGTGGGAAGGTGTGGGGGAGAGAAAGCATTCTATAATCCTAAAATTAGGTCTCACTCTTTTAGTCAGTTTTTATACATGGGCTATGACCTTGACAAGTGCTTCTCAGCTTTTTTCCCTACCTTTAGGTGAGACAGGAAGGTTTGATAGAGCTGAAGTTGGGTGTTTGCCTTCTCCCACATCAAACACTACAGGGCTATATTTAGGTATTTCCTTTCCCATAAATTGTCTGTGCTTTAGTAAGATAGCTTCCCTTGTGGTCAAACCTTTGCAACAGAGGACAGAGGGCTTTTAGAATTTTTCCAAGTGGTTAATTTTCCCTTTCCTGCTAGAAATATGAGATTAGGGGATCTATCATCAGTCTTCTCACTGAGAACCTCATCCAGTTCCTAGAAGTATTATTCACAAAATTGTGGGGATTGCCCTCGAGATGAGTCTCCAGGACTTTTATCTCTCAGTCTAGCCCATCCGGTCTCCAGAAATTAATCAGTATCCTTTCAGTATCTCTACCAGGGGCAGTATCCAATGACATCTTTTGTTCCTGGTAAGTTGTGATTCTTCTTATGCACCAGTCTTTCCAGTTTTCAGGGGGCAATTTGCTTCATTGTTATTTTGAGGACAGACATGATGACTCAGACCTCTATACATGCCATCTCTGTATTAGGATACTGCCATTTCTGTGAATGCCTCCTCGCTACTGCTGCCTGTAGTTGGCATGTATTTGCACTTATGTATTTGTGAATACTATTTACTTCAGCAGATATAGGAATTATTTACACTTTACAAGCTATGTAAGTTGTCAGTGGTGTGCACTAAATAAAACTGCATCTTTTCATATTTCTAAATATTTAAGCACCTATTAAAATTTGGCCCACTACATAGATGCTTACCCCATCTCCAACCACATATATACCTTGAGTCAAGACCTGAACTTTGTTTAACTATATATTTTTAGAATTTGGGAGAAAAGGAGGATATCCTTTGTGTTCATATTCCTTCATTCCTCTGACAGTGTTTATTGAGTATATATTAGGTACTGGCATTTATTTTAAATACCATGGCTAGAGTCCAATTCCCACCACCACCTTCAAGAGGTTTTTTCATCTTTTTTATTCTTCTCCATGGTTCTCTTCTTGTTTTTCTTATTTTTCTGAAAATACTTATAAATCTGATACTTATGATCTGTCTGCATTTATGTTGCATTATCCCTTTGGCTGGAATTCTCCAGCACTATGTTGTTGTTTAATTGATAAAAAATAAACAATTTTGCCATAATTTCTTCAGGCTGTCTACTCTACTTCCTTTTCCACTTATTTGACTATAAGGTGTGACTCTTAAAAATGTATTTTCCATTTACTTTATTGAATCATCTCTATAGTTCTCCTGTATGTTGATTAAGTATTCCACACCAAGTTTAGAGACAGTTCAGCCATGAGGATTTGGTGTTACACTTAAAGATTCTAACATGCCATTTTGTATCTTCACTATCGATTGATTTTGTCACACCTTTTGGTTTTATCTACTGTTATTACCCGCATTTTGAAAAGGAAGACCTTGAGGTCTCCTATTTTAACTTGTCAACTTTTATTTTATTTTATCTTATTTTAAGTTTTTATTTATTTTTTTTAAAATTTCTTTTCAGAAGAATTCCAGAATTCATTGTTTATGCACCATACCCAGTGCTCCATGTAATACATGCCCTCCATAATACCCACCACCAGGCTCACCCAACCTCTCACCCCCTGCCCCTCCAAAACCCTCAGATTGTTTTTCAGAGTCCACAGTCTCTTATGGTTCCTCTCCCCCTCCAATTTCCCCCAACTCCCTTCTCCTCTCCATCTCCCCATCCCCTCCATGTTATTCCTTATGCTCCACAAATAAGAGAAACCATATGATAATTGACTCTCTCTGCTTGGCTTATTTCACTCAGCATAATCGCTTCCAGTTCCATCCATGTTGATACAAAAGTTGGGTATTCATCCTTTCTGATGGAGGCATAATACGCCATAGGATATATGGACCACATCTTCTTTATCCATTCCTCTGTTGAAGGGCACATTGGTTCTTTCCACATGTTGGTGACTAACCGTTGCTGCTATGAACATTGAGGTACAAAGGGCCCTTCTTTTCACTACTGTTTTCCAAGGTGACTGCACCAGCTTGCATTCCCACCAACAGTGTAAGAGGGTTCCCCTTTCTCCACATCCTCTCCAACACCTGTTGATTACTGCCTTGTTAATTTTGGTCATTCTAACTGGTGTAAGGTGGTACCCCAATGTGGTGTTGATTTCAATCTCCCTGATGGCTAGTGATGAACATTTTTTCATGTGTCTGTTAGCCATTTTGAGTTTGAGGAGTTCTTTATAGATCTTGGATATTGGGCCTTTGTCTGTATTGTCATTTGTGAATATCTTCTCAAAGATAAACAAAGAGGGTTGCCTCTTTGCTTTGTTGACTGTTTCCTTTGCTGTGCAGAAGCTTTTGATCTCAATGAAGTCCCCAAAATTCATTTTCACTTTTGTTTCCTTTGCCTTTGGAGACATATCTTGAAAGAAGTTGCTGTGGCTGATGTCAAAGAGGTTACTGTCTGTTTTCTCCTCTAGGATTCTGATGGATTCCTGCCTCATGTTGAGGTCTTTTATCCATCCCGAGTTTATCTTTGTGTATGGTGTAAGAGAATGGTTGAGTTTCATTCTTCTACACATAGCTGTCCAATTTTCCTAGCACCATTTATTGAAGAGACTGGATTTTTTCCACTGTATATTTTTCCCTGCTTTGTTGAAGATTATTTGACCATAGAGTTGAGAGTCCATATCTGGGCTCTCTACTCTGCTCCACTGGTCTATGTGTTTGTTTTTAATGACAGTTCCATGCTGTCTTGGTAATCACAGCTTTATAGTAAAGCTTGAAATCAAGCAACATGATGACCCCAGTTTTGTTTCTCTTTTTCAACATTTCCTTAGCAATTTGGGGTCTATTCTGATTCCATACAAATTTTAGGATTGTTTGCTCCAGCTCTTTGAAAAATGCCAGTGGAATTTTGATCGAAATGACATTGAAAGTATAGATTGCTCTAGGCAGTATAGATATTTTGCCAATGTTTATTCTGATCCATGAGCATGGAATGATCTTCCATCTTTTGTGTCTTCTTCAATTTCTTTCATGAGTGTTCTGTAGTTCCTTGAGTACAGATCCTTTACCTCTTTGGTTAGATTTATTCCAGGTATCTCATGGGTCTTGGTGCTGTAGTAAATGGAATCTATTCTCTAATGTCCCTTTCAATATTTTCATTGTTAATGTATAAGAAAGCAACTGATTTCTGTACATTGATTTTGTATCCTGCCACATTACTGAATTGATGTATGAATTCTAGTACTTTGGGGGTAGAGTCTTTTGGGTTTTCCATGTAAAGTATCATGTCATCTGCAAAGAAAGAGAGTTTGAATTCTTCATTGCCAATTTGAATAACTTTTATTTGTCTTTGTTGTCTGATTGCTGTTGCTAGGACTTCTAGTACTATGTTGAACAAGAGTGGTGAGAGTGGGCATCCTTGTCTTGTTCCTGATCTCAAAGGGAAGGCTATCACCTTTTTCCCATTGAGGATGATATTCGCTGTGGGTTTTTCATAGATAGATTTTATGAAGTTGAGAAATATTCCCTCTATTCCTATACTTTGAAGTGTTTTAATCAGGAATGGATGCCGGATTTTGTCAAATGCTTTTTCTGCATCAATTGATGGTATATGTATAGAATTATAAATTTTATCATCATCACTTTTATGAGAGCCTTGCAATTTAATTTTCTAACATTTATTTATTTATAATAAATTATAATTCTACTCTTCATTTATCTTTGTGGCTATAACAATTAAGAATAGACTGTTTAAAAATTAAATTGCAGTGATTATAATCTACTCAAATTCACAACACACTCACACCACATTTCTATCATTTGAATATTGTGTCAATATTGCTTTTTTATTAAATAAAATGAACTTTGTCATTTTACATTTTTTTGGATATCATGTATTTAATATATAAAAAAATGAGACTTGTAAACAAAGTGGTCTTTTGCTATTCCTTACATCTTATTTGAAGTATCATTCAATATTTCTTTATCATTACTTACTTTTTGTTATAGGTATTAGTCATATAGTTTATAGGTATTATGTGATGTGTTAGGAATAAAATACCACTCCAGAGATGTCCACATTCTAATTCCTAAGCCCATATGTTACATGACAAGGGGGAATTAAGTTTTCAAGTGGAATTAAGACTTCTGGCCAGCTGACATTGAGATGGGGAGATCATCCATGATTATCCAGGGTAGGGTAATCACAAGCATCCTTATAATTGAAAAAATGAGACAGGAAAGAAAGAAACATTGAGATGGAAATGTGGGATAGCCTTAAGGAGGGCCATGCAGAGAGAGAAAGGGACAAAATACCAAGCGATGTGATGGCAGCCTTTAGAATCTGGACAAAGTCTGGAAAATAGATTCTCCCCAGAACCTCCAGGAAGGAACCCAAACTTGTTGATACCTTAATTTTAGCTCTGTGAGATCCATCTGAATATCTGACTTCCTGAACTCCAAGGTAATATATTTGTGCTATTGTTTTAAGCCACTAATATGTTTGTAATTTTTTTCAGTAACAATAGGAAATAGTAAAAATAGGTTATCATTTGCATTGTGATAGTTTCATCTCTTATTTTGTATATTTTCATTACTATATGTCAATATTTTAAGGAATTACTAATACCTACTTTATACTTTTGGTGGATTTAACACTTTCAAGAAGAAATATTACTCTTTCCTACTGATTTTCCCTTTTATTATTTGATGTTAATTACATTAACATTGCTAGTATTGCTATATTACCTCATTTTAGTTGATTTTAGCATATATATGTATATATGCCCTCTTTATAATTATATGCGATTCTTTTTCTAATCTTTATGTGGTGTTGTATTTTAGAATACCTTTTTAAATATCACATAGCTTGTAATAATGTGTACATTTAGCTCTCAGATTTTTGTTACAGTAAATATATACATATATATATATATAATTATTTATTCTATTTCTTTGACAGTTCATTAGATATTCTCTTTATCAGGCTTTTCTATTTTGTATAAATGTGTCCCTCATTATGTTGATGTTTGCATAATTCATTGGGTCTTTCAAAGTGAAAATTAAATATTAATTTACCATAGTCGACATTGATTAGTACTTAAATTTGATATTTTGAAAACACAATACCATTTATGATAACAAAAAAGTAGGAAAGACTCTCTGCATGTATTTTTTCCACTCTATTAATCTCCATTTGGTAATAGCACTTAAAACATGTACTAAATCTTCAGAATTAGTGTTAGCAAATTGAGAATAGCAATGCAGAAGGAACTGTCAGCCACCTTTTTTTTTTTTTTTTTGGAAGCATTGTACTTGGACAACAATAAATCAGACCTTTTTCTGAGTTCAATTAAGCATAGCGTAATTTACTTATTTAAAAGGTGTGTCCGTTATTCTTTTTACTTCCATATTATTTAACATTTCTTCAGAATAGGAGCACTTTTTCTCCTCCTCCATTTCATTTGTTTTCAGTGTCATATAGGCTAGCTTGCATTTTGCTAAAATTACATGAATATATACATTATGATGAGTTTGGGATCAGTGTGCTGGAAAATTCATAATAACTTTACAGAATTTTATCTCTACTGAATCTAATAATCCATTTTAAAATGGGGTTTTGTTCAGATATCACTGTTATTTTTTATTTTGTTTTTTCTAGAAATTTAGTTTTATATTCTTTAAAAAAATATATAGGCATATAATGAATTTGGAAAACAGAAAAACAAAACCATGTCACTTTATCACAGATATTTTGAATAGCACTGTTCTAGATTTCTTTAGCTGAGAACAGTTATCTGGGTCTCATACATATTTACCCAATCCACAAATACCTCTAATCTTTTTTCATCATATATATGGTTCCATCCTATATTTATTTTCATAGGAAAATTGTGGCACTAAGTTAAGAAAATGCTCACATTTGCTTCTTTGTGGCAAATACTAATGGGAATTATTTCAGCCATGATTTTTTATGAAAATCTAGAGAAATAAATGAGCATAGTTTTTACATCATTTGTCTTTTTCTGGAATCTATTTCCTGTGTGAATGTGGACATTAAGGCAATAACAGGAGATGTCAGAAAGCATATATGATGTTCATAGAGTACAGAGGTGACAGTACTAGCCAAGGGGAAAAAAATCATAATGAGCAATAGCGACAGTACAATGTTGGCCTTTGGGACACATCCATCCACCCTCATTTACTTGGTATTTGCTTTCCAGCCACCGTAGCCATCGCTGAGACACATCTGTCTCTGAATCATACTCTCTAGCATGTGAAAACTCATTTTTTGAACCCTGATTCATTGTTTGATTACTTTTATAAGGTTACAATTTTTGGCCCTGGAGCTCTTTGATTTTTTTTCTCTCTATAGTCTACTTGGAATATATATCTGAACACAACATGAAACTCTGCCACAGTAATTCAGGCTGTCAGTTCTCAGCTTCCTTGGATTACTCTTTGGGATTCATGACCTGAAGCAGCATATGCCCAAGACTTTTAACTGTCATCCCAGAGATGCTGTGTTCTAATAAAGGTTTCTCCACCCACTATTTAGCATTTTCAGAATGTACTCAATGGTTAACACTGTGATTTCCTGATTAAACTGAAATCAAACACACTGTTAAAGTGCTATTTCATTTATTACTACTTCAATAGCTTCAAATTTTAGGGTATTTCTTACACTAGTAAGACAGCCATGAAATTTATTTTTACATTTTTATTTTATGAACCCAGTGCTCATAATCTCCATCACCCTTAATCCCAGTCACCTACTTCACCCATACCCCCACCCACCTCTGCTCAGGTAACCATAAGTTTGTTTCCTGTAGTGAGTCTCTTTCTCAGCTTGTCTCTCTCTCTCTCTTTTTTTTACTCTTTGCTTGTTTGTTTTGTTTCTTAAATTCCACATATGAGTGAAGTTATATAGTATTTGTCTCTCTCTGACTGACTTATTTTGCTTAGGATTATAGTCTCCAGTTCAATCAATGTCATTGCAAATGGCAAGATTTAATTCTTTTTATGGCTGAATAGTATTCCATTATATATTTGTATGTATATACATATATATAATTCTTCTTTATCCTTTCACCTTTATCAGTGGACACTTGGGCTGCTTTCATATCTTGGGTATTGTAAATAATGCTGCCATAAACATAGGTGTGCATGTATCTCCTTGAATTAGTGTTTTTGTATTCTTTGGGTAAATACCCAGTAGTATGATTGTTGGGTCATAAGATAGTTCTATTTTTCACTTTTTGAGGAACCTCAATACAATTTTCCACGGTGGTTGCACCAGTTGGCATTCCCATCTACAGTGCAAGAGTGTTCCTTTTTTCTCTGCATTCTCACCAACACCTTTTATTTCTTGTGTGTTGATTTTAGACATTCTAACAGGTGTGAGAGGATATCTTATTTTAGTTTTGATTTGCACTTCCCTGATGATAAGTGATGATGAGCATCTTTTCACGTGTCTCTTAGCCATCTGTGTATCTTGGGAGAAATACCTGTTCATGTCTTCTGACCATTTAAAAAATGAATTCTTGAGTTTTGGGGTTTGAGTTTTATAAGTACTTTTTATATTTCGAATACTAACATTTTATCAGATATCACAAATATCTTCTCCCATTTGGAAGGTTGCCTTTTAATTTTTTAATTGTTTGCTGTACAGATTCTTTTTACTTTGATGTTGACCACAATGGCTTATTTTTGCCTTTTCCCCCTTGCCTCAGGGAACCTTTCTAGAAAAAGGTTGCTATGGCCCATGTCACAGAGCTTACTACCTGGCTCTCCTCTAGGATTTTTGTGGTTTCAGGTCTCACAGTTAGATCTTTAATTTGTTTTTGTGTATGGTATATTTAAGTCCAATTTCATCCTTTTGCATGTTGCTGTCTAGTTTTCCCAGTGCCACTTGTTGAAGACATTGTCTTTTTCCCATTGAATATTCTTTCTTGCTTTGTTGAAGATTCACTGGCCATAAGTTGTGGGTCTGTTTCTAGGTTTTCTATTCTGTTCTAGTGATCTGATTTGCATGCCCTTTATTTCTTTTTCATATCAGATTGCTGTGGCCAGCCGTTCCAGTACTATATTGAATAAATCAGTGAGAGTAGTCACCCTTGTCTTTTTCCTGACCTTAAGGAAGAGACCCAAAAAGTCAGTCTGTGACAGGCCAAACAATATCCACAACTAAAGATAGGGGGAAAAAACACATCAAAGAAGGTAGGAAGGAGGAAGGATGTAGGTAAGAAGGACAGGGCTTGAGTGAGAAAAGTGACCATGGCTCCTTTGGTAGGGAGGGAATCCTGGTGGCAAAGAAGGGTGAAAGAGAACTAGTACACAGAGCAGTGCATGGAGAAAATAAATCCCCCTAGCAACTGGCTTGTAAATGAGAAGCCCAAATTTCTTAAGTTTTTGCAGCAAGTGAGGCTTAAAGTCTGGAGTTTTAAAGGTCAGAGTGCTTGGCTTTGGGAGAGCTCTCTTGGAAAAAGGCAGGACAAATAGCCTAAGACATACAGTGTGGAAACAGAGATCTGAAAAGTGCCTGGCGCATACAATGAAAGGTTAGTTGCTCATCTCAGAGCATGTCCCAGAGAGGCAGCATTCATGGAGAGCATTTTCCTCTGGGAAAAAAGGAACTAGCCACTGACCTTTCTAAGATATATAGGATGAATTGATTGTTATCTGGTTGCATCCATAGGATGACACAACCTAGGCTCCTACTTGACCACCATCTTCCCTCTCTCCACAGTTTGCAGGCATCCATGACTTTTGATTCATGACCATATTTAGATAATTTTTGGAATTAAACTTTTTTTTTAGGATTTTATTTATTTGTTTGACAGAGAGAGAGGGAACACAAGCAGGGGGTGTGGGAAAGGGAGAAGCAGGTTTCCCACTGAGCAGGGAGCCAGATGCTGGGCTCAAGCCCAGGACCCTGGGATCATTAACTGAGCCAAAGTCAGATGCTTAATGACTGAGCCACCCAGGGACCCTGAGTATAGTGCTTTTACTTTTTTATTTTTATTTTTAAGTAGGCTCCATGCTCAGTGAAGGCTTGAACTTACAACCCTAAGATCAAGAGTTAGGTGCTCTACTTGTTGAGCCAGCCAGGTGCCCTTATTTTATTTTATTTTATTTTTAATTCCAAAGAGTTAGTCATTATGAGCCTTTCTCTCTTAAAACATTCTGTAATAGTAAATATTTTAAATTGTATCTTTGCTGTTTGTTTATTTCTATATCTTCATTAGACTCAATTACAGATTCTAGATCTTATCTTTGTTAAGAAGCTTCAAGACACATTTTACAAACCTGTTGTTTATACAGGCTCAGGTGAAATCTTGAGGGTAATTTTTATTAATTTATTTACACTCACTTTTGACTACAGATCTTATATACACCAAAAATCTTCCACTTCTGGATAGTTGAACATAAGTTAAAATGAACATTAAGTAAATGAAACTTATGACGTGATAAGTAAAAGAAAGCACAATCACATTAAAGGTAATACTATCTATGATTATATTCATCACATGCTAATAACGTATCAAGTTATATGCTGAAAAATGGGTTACAAAAGTGTAGGTATGAAGAGAAAAAAATATGTCTAATATTAATATGTGCTATTAGCTGCAAATTCACAGAATGAAGTGAAGGAGACATAAAAAAATACCATGTAATTTTAAAAATGCATGTTAAGTGTAGGGGCTGCTGGGTGGCTCAGATGGTTAAGCATCAGCCTTTGGCTCAGGTCGTGATCTCAGGGTGCTGGGATCGCGTCTCGCATGGGCCTCCCGGCTGAGCGTAAAGGAGCCTGCTTCTTCTCCATCTGCCTTTCCCCCTGCTTCTACTCTCTCTCTCAAATGAATAAATGAAATCTTTAAAAAAAAAATGCATGTTAAGTGTAAATATGTGGATCATTTTGTCATCCCCTAGAGTTTTTGTGGATCAGGAATTGAAGAACTCAGTAGGGCCATTCTAGCTCAGAGTCTCCTATGTGATCACAGACAGTGGCTAGAGCTGAAACATTTCAGGGTAGGCCATCACCTTTTTCTTCATGTAGACTCAGGGATCACTATGTGCTATTTTCTATTTGGGTTAGTTTAGGCTTCTTCACCACTTGGTTACTTCAGGGCAGTAGAATTACATGCCAGCTGAAGGTTCCAAATGAAAGGGTTCTGGTGAACAGAATGGAATTGAACCACATTTTCTAATCCAGCCTTGTATATTTGTATGTATCTGTGTGCATGTCAACATATACATACGTGTTTGTGTAAACATACACAAACACAGAGAGAAAGAGAAAATATTGAGCATTCATATGTACAACCTAATTTTTTCAGGTTGGGGAAAATCTTTGGAGTAAATAAAAACTAGTCAAATCTTAGAGAATTATTGCACTCATTTTTTAAAATTGTTTTAAAACATTTTAGATAGTTATAAATTTTTATGCAGTTTTAAGTACATTATCACAACCAGAATATTAGCATCAATTAACATCAACAGCCAAAATATAGAATATTTCTACAGTGCATGCCTATTATGGTCATACCAATATCTTTCCTGTCCTCACCCCATTGCTAACCCATGGAGACAGCAAATCTGTTCTCCATTTCTGTAACTGTTACCTCAAAAATGATAGGGTAAGTGTAATCATGTGTTTTGTATTTCGTGATGGCTTTTTTAAACAGTATAATTCCCTGGAGA
>RCUC01123401.1:0-54933 GCA_003697995.1 Taxidea taxus jeffersonii
TGAGGGTCTATTTCTGGGCTCTCTATTCTGTTCCATTGATCTATGTGTCTGTTTTTGTGCCAGTACCATACTGTCTTGATGATGACAGCTTTGTAATAGAGTTTGAAGTCTGGAATGGTGATGCCACCAGCTTTGGCTTTCTTTTTCAATATTCCTTTGGCTAGTCGAGGTCTTTCTGGTTCCATATAAATTTTAGGATTATTTGTCCATTTCTTTGAAAAAATTGGAAGGGATTTTGATAGGCATTGCATTAAATGTGTAGATAGCTTTAGGTAGCATAGACATTTTCACAATATTTATTCTTCCAATCCATGAGCATGGAACATTTTTCCATTTCTTTGTGTCTTCCTCAGTTACTTTCATGAGTACTTTATAGTTTTCTGAGTATAGATTCTTTGCCTCTTTGGTTAGGTTTATTCCTAGGTATCTTATGGTTTTGGGTGTAATTGTAAATGGGATTGACTCCTTAATTTCTCTTTCTTCTGTCTTGTTGTTGGTGTAAAGAAATGCATCTGATTTCTGTGCATTGATTTTATATCCTGACACTTCACTGAATTCCCCTGAATTCCCGTACAAGCTTGTAGAGCTTTTTTTTTTTTTTTCATGTGTCAGCCATTTGTATGTCTTCTTTGGGTAAGTGTCTGTTCATGTCTTCTGCCCATTTCTTGATTGGATTACTTGTTTTTTGTATGTTGAGTTTGAGCAGTTCCTTATAGATATTAGATACCAGCCCTTTATCTGTAGTGCCATTTGCAAATACCTTCTCCCATTCCGTGGGTTGTCTCTTTGTTTTGTTGACTGTTTCTTTTGCTGTGCAGAAGGTTTTCATCTTGATGAAATCCAATAAGTTCATTTTCACTTTTCTTTCCCTTGCCTTTGGAGACGTGTTTTGAAAGAAGTTGCCATGGCCGTTGTTGAAAAGGTTACTGCCTATGTTCTCCTGTAGGATTTTGATGAATTCTTGTCTCACATTGAAGTTTTTCATCCATTTAGAATTTATCTTTGTGTATGGTGTAAGAGTTTGGTTAAGTTCCATTCTTCTGTATATAGCTGTCCAATTTTCCCAGCACCATTTATTGAAGAGACTGCCTTTTTTCCCATTGGATATTTTTTCCTGATTTGTTGAAGATTAGTTGACCATAGAGTTGAGGGTCCATATTTGGCGGTCTCTATTCTGTTCCATTGATCTATGTGTCTATTTTTGTGCCAGTACCATGCTGTCTTTGTGATCACATCTTTGTGATATAGCTTGAAATCAGGCAATGTGATGTTACCAGCTTTGTTTTTCTTTTTCAACATTTCCTTGGCAATTCAGAGTCTTTTCTGGTTCCATACAAATTTTGGGGTTGTTTGTTCCAGCATTTTGAAAAATGCCATTGGTATGTTTCAGGATAGTTCTGAAAGTAGAGATTGCTCTGGGCAGCATAGGCATTTTAACAAAGTTTTTTCTTCTGATCCATGAGTATGGAATGTTTTTCCATCTTTTTGTGCCTTCTTCAATTTCTTTCATAAATGTTCTGTAGTTTCTAGGATATGGATCCTCTTTGGTTAGATTTATTCCAAGGTATCTTAAGTATTTTGGTGCTATTGTAAATGGAATTGATACCCTAATTTCTCTTTCTACAGTTACATTGTTAGTGTATAGGAAAGCAACTGATTTCTGTACATTTATTTTGTATCTTACCACATTACTAAATTGCTATGTGACTTCCAGCAATTTGGGGGTAGGGTCTTTCATATTTTCCACATAAAGTATCATGTCATCTGTGAAAAGAGAGGGTTTGACTTTTTCTTTGCCAATTTTAATACGTTTTATTTCTTTTTGTTGTCTGGTTGTTGTTGATAGGACTTCTAAGACTATGTTGAACAATAGTGGCAAGAGTAGGCATTCTTTTTGTGTTCCTGATCTTAAGGGAAAGGCTCTCAGCTTTTCCCCATTGAGAATGATATTTGCTGTTGGCTTTTTATAGATAGTTTTTATGAAATTGAGGAATGTTCCCTCTATCCCTACAGTCTGAAGGGTTTTAATTGGGAAAGGATGCTGTATTTTGTTGAATGCTTTTTCTGGATCAATTGAGAGGACCATGTGGTTCTTGTCTCTTACTTATGTGTTCTATCACACTGATTGATATGTGAATGTTGAACCACCCTTGCATCCCAGCGATAAATTCCACCTGGTCATGATAGATAATTCTTTTAAAGTACAGTTGGATCCTATTAACTAGGATCTTTTTGAGAATTTTGGCATCCATATTCATCAGGGATATTAGTCTGTAAAATTCTTTTTGATGGGGTCTTTGCCTGGTTTTGGGATCAAGGTAATGCTGGCCTCATATAATGAGTTTGGAAGTTTTCCTTTTGTTTCTGTTTTTTGAAACAGATTCAAGAGAATAGGTATTTTTTCTTTAAATGTTTGGTATAATTCCCCAGGGAATCCATCGGGCCCCGGACTCTTGTTTTTGGGAGGTTTTTGATCACTGCTTCAATCTTGTTATTGGTTATTGGTCTATCCAGGTTGTTAATTTATTCCTGTTTCAGTCTTGGTAGTTTATAAGTTCCAGAAAGGCATCCATTTTTTCCAGGTTGCTTAATTTATTGGCATATATTTGTTGATAATAATTTCTAATAATTGTTTCTATTTCCTTGGTGTTAGTCATGATCTTTTTCCTTTCATTCATAATTTTATTAATTTGTGTCCCTCCTCTTTTTTTTGGATAAGTCTGGCCAGTGGTTTATCGATTATTAATTCTTTCAAAGAGTGAGCTTCTAGTTTCATTAATCTGTTCTACTGTATTTCTGGTTTCTAATTCATTCATCTCTGCTCTAATCTTAATTATTTCTCTTCTTATACGTGGCTTAGGCTTTATTTGTTGTTGATGGTTTTTATTTTCTCCAGTAATTTAAGGAATAAAGTTAATTTGTATATTCAGGATTTTCCCATTTTCTTTTTGAGTGAGGCTTGTTTGGCTATGTATTTCCCCCTTAGGATCACCCCTGCAGTATCACATATGTTTTGGACCAATGTGGTTTCATTCTCATTGGTTTCCATGAGTTGTTTAAGTTCTTTGATTTCCTGGTTAACTCAAACATTCATTCTCAAGCAGGATGGTCTTTAGCTTCCAAGTGCTTTAATTTCTTCCAAATTTTTTCTTGTGATTGAGTTCTAGTTTCAAAGCATTATGGTCTGAGAATATGCAAAGAAAAATCTCAGTCTTTTGGTATCAGTTGAGACCTGATTTGTGACCCAGTATGTGGTCTATTCTGGAAAAAGTTCCACACGTAGTTGAGAAGAATGAGTATACTCTTGTTTTAGGGCCGAATGTTCTGTATATATCTATGAGGTCCATCTGGTCCAGTGATTTACAATTGTTAGATCCTTTTGTTTGATAGACCTTAAAGCATGCTATAGTGTCCTTCTGTATCTCTAACTAAACTCTTTAGTTTAAAATCTAATTTGTCTGATATGAGAATTGCTACCCCAGTTTTCTTTTGTGACCCAATAGCATGGTAAATTGTTCTTCATCCCTCACTTTCAGTCTGGATGTTTAGGTTCAAAATGAGCCTCTTGTAGACAGCATATGGTAGCATTTAGGCCATTCACATTGAGAGTGATTATTGAAAGATATGATTTTATTGTCATCATGCTGCCTGTGAAGTCCTTGTTTTTATAGATTATCACTGTAAATTTCTGTTCTATATTGCTCTTGGGGTCTTTCTCCTTTTATAGAAATTCCCTTAATATTTCTTACAGGCCCGGCTTGGTGGTCACATATTCTTTCAATTTCTGTGGTCTTGGAAGTTCCTTGACCCTTCATCCATTCTGAAGGACAGCCTTGCTGGATAAAATATCATTGGCTGCATGTTCTTCTCATTTAATACCCTGAATATGTCTTGCCAGCCCTTTCTGTGTTGCCAGGTCTCTGTAGAGAGGTCTGCTGTTATTCTGATGTTCCTCCCTCTGTACATAAGAAATCTCTTCCCCCTTGCTGCTTTCAAGATTGTTGCTTAGATCTGAGATTTGCAAAGTATACTATTAAATGTCATGGCATCAGTCTGTTCTCATTGATCTTGGGAGGGGTCCTCTCTGCCTCCTGGAAACAAATGTTTGTTTCCTTAACCAGATTAGGGAAATTCTCAGCTACAATTTACTCAAATATATCTCTAGACCTCTCTCTCCACCCCCTCAGGGATCCCAAAAATTCTGATATTCTGTTGCATTGAGTCACTAGTCTCTCTCAGTTTGATTCCTGGCATTTTAATTTGTTTTTCCTCACTTGAACCTCAATTCCTCAAATGAATCTCAATTTCCTTCTTTTCTATCATCTTATCCTCTAATTCACTATTCTTCCTCATTTACCTTGTGGCAGTCAGAGTATACTGTTTAGACTACCTTTCATTCATAACATTTTTAGGTTCAGCCTAATTAGATCTCATTTCTGCTCTTAGAGATTCTACGTTGTCATTAATATTTTTTTCAAACTTAGATATTGCCTTGATAATTGCTGGTCTGAGGTTAATTTCTGACATCTTGTTTATATCCATATCCATTAGTTCTGTGGCAGAGGACACAATCTCTGAATCTTTCCTTTGTTGGGGGTTCCTCCTCTGAGTCATTCTGTTGAGGGGTGACTGAGGGAATATACAGAGTCCAAATTATTGACCACAACCCAACCAAGATGCACCTGTTTTATAGGGATCTTAAGGTTGTTGGCCTCTTATACTTCCAGCCTGTCTTTTGGGGGAGGGGCCTGACACACTGTTACTATGGCAACCCTGTTTGGGCAGAGTTGCCCTGCCCCCTGTGGCAGGGAGTTGGGCTCAGTGAAATTGGGTTTGGGGGGCTTTTTTTTCCCTGGAGGCTTTCTCTGGTGGCTTTCCTTGTCTCTTCTGAGAATCAGAACAGAAGTGACCTTATCCAAACCTCTGTCTCAGACTGGAGAGATCACCATCTACTCTTCACTGGCCTTCCAGGCCACACTGTCTCCATTTCTGTGCTGCTAAAAACTGTAGTATCCTGAGTCGTGTGCCCCACAGCAGCACTCCCAGTCCTTGCTTCTAGGTCTGAGCATGTCTCTGTCCTTTGTGCTTCTGAACTGCAAGCCGCCACCAGGTCACATGTATGCCCCCAATGCTCAAGGCTTCAGCCTGGGGGCTGCCCTAAAGTCCTTTCCCTGTTGCTACCTGTCTGTGAGTCTGTGCCTACTCCCCAGTGTGGGAAGCTTCTGTGCTCCAGCACAAGATCCCAGAGACTCCCTCCTCTTTTGATTTATCTTCTGGTATCCACCAGAAGAATCACAGATTCCTCCTTCATAACTCAATACCAGCCAGCAGACATATTCTGTTTGTAGAGATCCAGATATATCTTCTTATATCTCAGGCTGATTTCATTGGTGTTCAGAATGGTCTGGAAGATATCCAGCTCAATTCAGGGAACCAGTTGAAATAGGGTCCCCTACTCCTCCACCAACTTTTCTCCTCTTCCTAGAACTATATATACTTAATTTTATTACTTTCATAACACAAGGTTCCATAATATACATACTGTATTTTGTTTTTACAACAAAAATCCTTCAACACTTTCCAAATTAGCATATAAAGAACTTCATTTATTTTACTGCTATACAATATTTTGTCCTATATATTTATTTGAATCTAACAACTGTTTATAGATATTCAAATTTTTCTAATTCTTTTGTCATTAATATAATGCTAAAATGAAAAATATTATGCTTTATGCTTTTAAAATAAAGTCCCAGAAATAGTAGGAATATAAACATAAGTTGTATATGTTTTTTAAAAAAATATGGGGCACCTAGGTGGCTCAGTGGGTTAAAGCCTCTGCCTTCAGCTTGGGTCGTGATCCCAGGATCCTGGGATCGGGCCCCACATCGGGCTCTCTGCTCAGTGGGGAGCACTGCTTCCCTCTCTCTCTCTCTGCCTGCCTCTCTGCCTACTTGTGATCTCTCTCTGTCAAATAAATAAATAAAATCTTTAAATATATATATATATATTGAATATTATTACCTTTGTAACCATGATAACAGAAGTCAGCCAAAACATATTTTTAATTTTATTATTTTTAAAGTAAGCTATATGTGTGTCATGAGGCTTGAACTCACAACCCCAAGATCAAGAGTCACATGCTCTACCAACTGAGCCATAAGCCACTCCACAAGTTATATATCTTTTAAATATTGATAGCTTTGCCAAATTTTTCTCAGTAGGAGTAGTGCCAATTTACATTTCCATAAGCAACATATGAGAATGCCTGTTTTTGCCTAAACTTTTAAAGTTTGTTTTGGATAACATTTGGATATTTACCAAATGGCTGAAACTTTTGGATGTTTATCAAATGGCTAAAAATGGTGTCATACTATAGTTATAATTTTGCATTTTCTTTATTATCAAATCAAAGATGTGAACATCTCTCACATTTAAGGATTATTTATATTACCTAATTTTTCATATCCTTGGTCTATTTCCAATTGTGTTGTTCATCTTTCTCTGAATGTTTTCTAGGAAATTTCTAGGAAATTTCAACACAGAAGGAAGTTTTATTTCCCTTTGTCATATATATATATTGAACATGTATTTTCTCAATAATTTTATTTTTTTTACTTTTTTTGCCAGTATTTTATATTTATGGAATTCAATTCATCAGCTTTTTTAATAATGGTTTCTGGATTGGGTCACGGATAGAAAGTTATTTATTAGCTGAAGATTAGAATAAATATCCTATATTTTTTTTAGTGTTTTATGGTTTATTTTTATACTTAAATATTGGCCTACTTGGAATTTAATTTTTATGAGAATTCACTCTATTTCTCCATCATGTCTAATTGTCCCAATATCATTCATTAATAGCCCATTTTTCCGTCAGTTTTTGACATACACCACAGTATACAATGCACTAAAATCCTTTAGGTATTTAGATTTATTTCTAGACTTGATACTCTATTGTACTGCTTATCTATGTGCTGTTAGTACAGAATATTTTTGTTAATAACATATAACAGAAAGGCCTAGAACCCTTTATCTCTAATCACCTGGCCTGTAGATTATATATTATTATAGTCTAGGGCATAAATTCAATTTTGTCTTTAAAGATCCTTGAATACCGATGTAATTTTTGTAGTTTCATTGTTTTTCTCATTACAAATTTTTAGATTTATCATATATTCAAAATTTCTTTGATCATGATTCCTTCTTGCTTTCAGATATTTTGAGGGGGGAGTTATTTTTTCACTTCCTAAATGCATACTTGGAATTTCTTTTTATGATGAACTGTTAGTGATAAAGACAGCACCATTATAAACATAAGATAGTCACCTTTGGTATGTATTTTGGGGTTTTCAGTAATTTTTTTCAGTACTCTGAAAATCATATTGCATTGTGTTCTTTTTACTATTGTTCTTGACAAAGTCAGCCCTAATTAAAATATAATTTTTTGTGGGTAATTTTACTGATCTCTTTGTCAGACACTCTTTTTTTATTAGACATATATTAGTTCTCTCACTCTTTTCTTCCTATCTCATCATTTTTTAAAAATATTTTATTTATTATTTGAGAGAGAGACAGTGAGAGAGAGCATGAGTGAGGAGAAGGTCAGAGGGAGAAGCAGACTCCCCATGGAGCTGGGAGCCTGATGCAGGACTTGATCCCGGGACTCCAGGATCATGACCTGAGCTGAAGGCAGTTGCTTAACCAACTGAGCCACCCAGGCACCCATATCTCATCATTTTTTAAAAAAGATTTTTATTTATTTATTTGACAGACAGAGACCACAAGTAGGCAGACAGGCAGGCAGAGAGAGAGGAGGAAGCAGGCTCCTTGTCGAGCAGAGAGCCCAATGTGGGGCTCTATCCCAGGACTCCAGGATCATGACCGAGCCGAAGGCAGAGGCTTTAACCCACTGAACCACCTAGGCGCCCCCTATCTCATCATTTTTATCCCTGTTTTTTTCCTTCATATTTTCCATCTTTTTATTATCTGTGCTCCATTCTGGGTGATATCTTCAGATCAACCATTTGATATACAAGAACTCCTTTCAAAATTATAATCTATCAATTAAGTCTTCCCTTTTGTTTTAAATTATAGTAATTATGTTGTTATTTCTAGAAATATTATTTGGCTCTTTGTCAAATAAACCTTGTCTCTGATAGCCTTTTCCTTGTTCTTCTTTTCTGGCACACTTCATTTTTTAAAATATTGAATTATACTTAATTCCTGTTTTGTATTTTAGAATAAACAATAATTTTTATTTGCCTAGCATTGTCCTGATTTTAGCACTGAAAGTTCAGTGTCCTGAAACATGCCTTAGTCCTGGGCAGACTGGGACAGTTGGTTGCCCTAACATCTCACATCCTAACAAATCAGATTCTGCTTTTTGTTATTTTCCTGCTTTTCCCTATGATGACTTGTTTCCTAATTTTTAAAAAAAATTGTTATGATGCTCTCATGTTTGGGATCTTATCTGTAAGAGTCTATGAGGCCTGATTTAGAGAGAATTTAATAGAGAGGATTCAAGTTCCCCTGTCAGTCACCTGAGAATGCTACCAATCCAGGACCACTTAGTTGTTTTTTACTTTTTGGTGTGAGATAATTTCAAGATCACAGAAAGTTGCAAAAATGATACAAAGAATTCCCACATACCCATCACCCATACTACCAAATATTAACATCCCCCCCATTTGTTTTATTAGTCTCATTTTTAGAAGTATTTGAGGGTAGATTATATCTATTATGTCTCCTCATTCTTAAATATTTCATCATCGTTTCCAAGAATAAGGACATTTTACACAGTCTGTTATCTAATGCAGAAAATTTATCATTGATACAATCAATCTCTAAAATAGAGTCCATATTCACATTTTGCTAATAGTGCTAATAATGTTCCTTTTAGCAAGAAAATATTTCTAATCTTGCTTTAGTTGTCATGTCTCTTTAGTCTTTTTTAAATTCTGAATAGTTTTATTTCATCAGTATTGTTGAAGAGTAGGTGTTGAAAGTCTGCCTGTCTGGATTGTCTGGTGCAGCTTGGTACATGTTTTAGAATCTTCTACTCAGTGGAGAAACGCCTTAAAATCATATAATTTCATGATCTGTGATTTATTTTTTGCCATGAAGCAGTATATATTTTACTCCGATATATTTTGAGGGCTGACTGGGGTTGCCAATGGCCAGGGTCAGGAATATTGCCCCATCACAGCTGGAATTACAGACCCTTTGAAGAAGATATAATAGGCATCAGGAAGCAGAGGTCCTCTCTATATCTTTAAAAGCCAATCAAGTGGCAGCAACCACTTTGGACTCAGCACAGACAACTGCTTGAGCTTTCCTAATCAGCAAACACTCAAAGAGAATGCTGGGAACTGCCCTTCCACTTCACCCTGTCCGTTCAATTGAGGCACATGACCATTATTGGTTGATATCAACAAAATGGCTATTTATTTTTATTTTATTTTTTTTAAAGATTTTATTTATTTATTTGTTAGGGAGAGAGAGCAGGAGCAAGCATAGGCAGACAGAGAGGCAGGCAGAGGCAGAGGGAGAAGCAGGCTCCCCGCTGAGCAAGGAGCCCGATGTGGGACTCGATCCCAGGATGCTGGGATCATGACCTGAGCCGAAGGCAGCTGCTTAACCAACTGAGCCACCGAGGCGTCCCTATTTATTTTTATTTTAAAATAAAATAACACAGAACACGGGTGGAGAGAGGCAGAAGGAGAGGGAGAAACAGGCTCCCCACTGAGCAGGGAGCCTGATGCAAGACTTAATCCCAGGACCCTAGAATCACAACCTGAGTGGAAGACAGATGCTTAACTGACTGAGCCACCCAGGTGCCCCAAAATGGCTATTTCTGACTGTGGCCCCGAAACCTCACTCCCATGAGCTAAGCCAAGAAAATTCAATTCAATAAACATGCACTTAACACCAGCTGAAAACAACACAATGGGCAACATCTTGTGGGGGTGCAAATATGAAATGTCTAAAGACTCTCTTCAGAGTACTTGTACAGATCAGTAAGGCCTATATATCACTGTACCTTGTACAGTCTTCTCTACTTGCAGTGGATAGGAAGCTGCTTTAGTCCTATCAAACATCCATCTGTCACAGGTAATTTTACATTGGAGATTTTGTAAAGCAATTAGTGAATCCTATGAATCCATAGCCATTTTTATTTTTTTAATTAAAATAAATTTAATTAACATATAGCATATTATTAGCTTCAGAGGTAGGATTTAGTGATTCATCATTTGCATATAACACCCAGTGCTCATTACATCAAGTGCACTCTTCAACACCCATCACCCAGTTACCCCATCCCTACCCACCTCCCCTCCCATAACTGTAGGTTTGTTTTCTCTTGTTAAAAGTCTCTTATGGCTCTCTGATTTTGCCCTGTTTTATTTTTCCTTCCCCTTCTGCTATGTTCATCTGTTTTATTTCTTTAATTCCACACATGAACTGAGATCATATATTTGACTTTCTCTGACTTATTTTGCTTAGCATAACACCCTCTAGTTCCATCCATGTTGTTGTAGATGGCAAGATTTCATTCTTTTTGATTACTGAATAATAGTTCATTGTATATACATACCACATCTTCTTTATCCATTCATATGTCAATGGACATCTGGGCTCTTTCCATATTTTGGCTATTGTGGACAATGTTATTATAAACATTGGGGTGCATGTGACCCTTCAAATTACTATGTTTTTATTCTTTGGATAAATGCCTAGTAGTGCAAATGCTGGGTCATAGCATAACTATATTTTTAACTTTTTAAGAAAAGTATGGAGAGAGAGAGCAGAGTGGAGCCATAGGGAAAAGGAGGAGAGAAGCAGACTTCCCACTGAGTGGTGAGCCAGACATGGGGCTTGATCTCACAACCCTGAGATCATTACCTCAGCTGAAAACAAGAATGGAACATTAAACCTACTGAACTACTCAGGTGTCCTTCTATTTTCAACTTTCTGGGGAACCTCTATACTGTTTCCAAATTGGGACAGCTTGCATTTCTACCTACAGTGTAAAAAGGTTCCCCTTTCTCAGCATCCTCACCAACACATGCTGTTGCCTCAGTTGTTAACTTTACCCATTCTGAGTGGTGTGAGGTGGTATCTTATTGTGGTTTTGATTTGTATTTTTCTGATGCTGAGTGATGTGCATTTTTTCATGTATCTCTTAGCCATTTGTATGTCTTCTTTGGAAACATGTCTTTTCATGTCCTCTGCCCATTTTTGACTGCATTATTTTTTTTTTGAGTGTTGAGTTTGATAAGTGTATAGATTTTTGGATACTAACCTTTTATTTGAAAAGGCATTTGCAAATATATTCTCCCATTCTGTAAGTTGCCTTTTAGTTTTGTTGATTTTTTTCCTTTGCTGTGCAAAAGCTTTTGGTCTTGATGAAGTCCCAATAGTTCATTTTTGTTTTGTTTCCCTTGCCTTTGAAAACATGTCTAGCAAGAAGCTGATGTTGTTGAAGCCAAAAATATTGTTGCCTGTATTCTTTTCTAGGATTTTGATGGAATCTTGTCCCACACTTAGATATCATTTTTAGTCTATTTTTGTGTGTGGTGTAAGGAAATGGTCCAATTTCATTCTTCTGCATGTAGCTGTCCAAATTTCCCAACATCATTTGTTAAAGAAACTTTTTCCATTGGATATTCTTTCCTGCTTTGTCAAAGATTAGTTGGCCATAGAGTTGAGGGTCCATTTCTGGGTTATCTATTCTGTTCCATTGATCTATGTGTCTATTTTTGTGCCAGTACCATACTGTCTTGATAAGAGCTTTGTAATAGAGCTTGAAGTCCAGCATTACAATGCCAGTCTTGGTTTTCTTTCTCAACATTCCTTTGGCTATCTGGTTCCATACAAATTTTAGGATTATTTGTTCCAGCTCTGAGATAAAGCTGATGATATTTTGATAGGGATTGCATTGAGTGTGTAGATTGCTCTGGGTAACATAGACATTTTAATATTTGTTCTTGCAATCCATTAGCATGGGATGTCTTTCCATTTCTTTGTGTTAGGTTTATTCCTATGCATCTTATGGGTTTCATTCATCACCTTGCTCAATGTAAATGGGATTGATTCCTTGATTTCTCTTTCTTCTGCCTCATTGTTAGTGTATGGAAATGCAACTGAGTTCTGTACGTTGACTTTTTTCTTTGCTGAATTCCTGTATAAGTTCTAGCAATTTTTGGATGGAACCTTTGGGTTTTCAATATAGAGTTATACATCACCTGTGAGGAGTGAAAGTTTGACTTCTTCTTTGTGGATTTGGATGCCTTTTATTACTTTTTGTTGTTGGATTGTTGAGGCTAGCACTGCTAGTACTGTGTTGAACTGTGTTGAGAGTGAAGATCCCTGTCGTGTTCCTGAACTTAGGGGAAAAGCTCTGTTTTTCCCCATTGTGGATGATATTTGCTGTGGGGTTTTTGCACATGGCTTTTTTGATGTTGAAGTATGTTTCTTCTGTCACTACACTGTGAAGAGTTTTAATCAAGAAAGGATGCTATATTTTGTGAAATGCTTCTTCTGCATCAATTGAGAGGATCATATGGTTCGTGTCCTTTTTTTATTAATGTGATATATCACATTGATTGATTTGTGAATGTTGAACCACTCTTGCAGTCCAGGAATAAATCCCACTTGGTCATGGTGAATAATCATTTTAATACTGTTGCATCTTATTACCTAGTATCTTGGTGAGAGTTTTTACATCCATATTCATCAGGGATGTTAGTTTGTAATTCCTTTTGGTGGTGTCTTTGTCTGGTTTTAGGATCAAGGTAAGATAACTTCATAGAATGAGTTTGGATGTTTTCCTTACATTTCTACTTTTTTGAAACAGCTCCAGAAGAATAGGTATTAATTCTTCTTTAAATGTCTGGTAGAATTCCGCTGGGAGGCCATCTGGCCCTGGACTCTTATTTGTTGGGAGATTTTTGAGTACCACTCTAATATTTTTGCTGGTAATGGGTCTGCCCAGGTTTTCTATTTCTTCCTGTTTCAGTTTTGGTAGTTTATAGGTCTCTAGGAATGTATCCATTTCTTCCAGATTGCCTAATTTGTTGGCATATGGTTGTTCATAATATTCTTATAATAGTTTGTATTTCTGTGGTATTGGTTGTGATCTCTTCTCTTTCATTTAAGATTTTATTTATTGGGGTCCTTTCTCTTTCCTTTTTGGTAAGTCTGGCTAGAGGTTTATTGATCTTAATGATTCTTTCAGAGAACTAGCTCCTAGTTTCATTAGTCTTTTCTGATATTCTTTTGATTTTTATATCATTGTTTTCTGCTCTAATCTGTATTATCTCTCTTCTGCTGGATTTAGGATTTATATGCTGTTCTTTCTCCAGCTCCTTTAGGTGTAAGGTTAGGTTTTGTATTACAGACTTTTCTTGTTTCTTGAGAAAAGCCTGTATTGCTATGTACTTTCATCTTGAGACTACCTTTGGTGCAAAGGTTCTGGACTGTCATGTTTTTATTTTCATTCGTTTCCATGGTTTTTAAAAAAATTCTTCTTTAATTTCCTGGTTTACCCATTCCTTCCTTAGTAGGATGCTCTTTAACCTCCATGTATTTGTGTTCCTTCCAAATTTTCTCCTGTGATTGAGTTCAAGTTTTAAAGTGCTGTAGTCTGAAAATATGCATGGCATAATCTCAGTCTTTTGGTACTATTTGAGACCTGATTTGTGACCCTATATGTGATCTATTCTAGAGAATGTTCTATGTCCACATAAGAAGAATGTGCACCCAGTTGCTTTAGGATGGAATGCTCTGAACATATCTGTGAAGTCCATCTGGTCCCGTGTGTCATTCAAAGCCCTATTTCCTTGTTGATCTTCTGCTTACATGATGTGCCATTGCTGTGAGTGGGTGTTAAAGTCCCCTACTATTATTTACTATTATTGATGTGTTTCTTTAATTTTGTTATTAATGGATTTATATAATTGGCTTCTTCCAAGTTAGGGGCATAAATATTTACAATTGCTAGACCTTCTTGTTGGATAGACCCTTTTATTTTGATACAGTGTCCTTCTTCCCCTCTTATTATAGTCTTTGGTTTAAAATCTAGTTTGTCTAATATAAGGATTGCTATCCCAGCTTTCTTTTGATGTCCTGTAGCATGATAAATGGTTCTCCATCCTCTTACTTTCAATCTGGAGGTGTCTTTGGATCTAAAAGGTGTCTTGTAGACAGCCTGTGGATGGGTCTTGCTTTTTTTATCTAATCTGATACCTTGGGTCTTTTGATTGGGCATTTAGCCCAATTAAATTCAGAGTAACTATTGGAGATTTGAATTTAGTGCCATTATAATACTTGTAAACTCCCTGTTTTGTGGATTGTCTCTGATTCTTTCTGGTCTATGTTACTTTTGGGCTCTCTCTTTACTTACGGAATCCCCTTTAGTATTTGTTGCAGGTTGGTTTGGTGTTCACAAATTCCTTTAGTTTTTCTTTGTCCTGGAATGTCTTTATCTCTCCCTCTATTCTGAATGACAGCCTTGCTCAATAAAGTTCTTGGCTGTATATTTTCCCCATTTAACACATTGAATATAAAATGCCATCCCTTTTTGGCCTTCCAGGTCTCTGTGGACAGGTATGCTGTCAGCCTTATGTTCCTACACTTGTAGGTTAAGTACTTCTTGTCCTGAGCTGCTTTCAGGATTTTCTCTTTATCTCTGAAATTTGCACACCTCACTATTAAATGTTGGCATGTTGATCTATTTTTGTTGATTTTGAGATGGTTTCTTTGTGTCTCTTGGCTTTGAATGCCTGTTTCCATTCTCAGATTAGGAAATTCTTGGCTATAATTTGTTCAAATAAAACTTCTCCCCCCCACCTTCCCTTCTCTTCTGGGATCTCTATTTTTACAATATTATTTCACTTTATGGAATTGCTGATATCTTGAATTCTCCCTTTGTTATCTAGTAGTTGTTTTTCTCTTTTTTTTTTCAGCTTCATTATTCATCATTTTGTCTTCTGTATCACTGACTCTCTCTTCTATCTTGTTTACCTTAGCAGTTAGAGCCTTCATTTTTTACTTTATCTCAGTAATTTGCATTTTTAATTTCATCCTGATTAGATTTTAGGTTTTTTTTTTTATTTCTACACTAGTGATTGTGTACTGTCTTCTATGCTTTTTTCAAGCCCAGCTAGAATCTTTATAATTATTGTTTTGAATTCTATTTCTGACATCTTACTTATATCTGTATTGATTAAATCCCTGGCAGTTACTGCCTCCTGTCCTTTCTTTTAGGGTGGATTTCTCCATCTCTTCATTATGTCCAGAAAAGAATAGGTGAGAGAGAAAAGACAAAAATAACAACAACAACACCAGAAAAATACCAAACAAATAAGCGAACAGAAACAAAACAAAATAAGAAAAAAAATCAAAGAAGAGAGAAAACAAAACAATAAACTAGATTCTGGGTGTATTTTGGTCTGTTTGTTAAACAAGATAAAAGAATGAAAAACGTATGTATATACAAAAATAAAATAAAATACAATGAAAGAAAACCAAAACCAATATATATTTAGTGTATATATAAGAATAAAAATTTTAAAAGGATTAAAATAATTGAGAAAATAAGAAAATAGCTAAAAACCTGAAAGACTAAAGAATAATTTAAAAATCACAAATGCTATATATCTACATTCATATCTATTTGTATATCATCTATCTATACTGTTTTCTCCAAAAGCTGACGTTTCGCCATTTTTATGATTGGTAAACTTGGTGTTAGCCAGTTTCTCCTGTTGGTCCTCTCAAGGAGGGGCCTATTGTGTTGATTCCTGGGTGTCTTTGCCCTGTTTGGAATTGCACCACCCCTTGCCAAGGGGCCATGCTCAATGTAAGCATCTCTTGATTTTACTGTATGGTACTGTTTTGCTCCCTGAAGGCTTTCAGCACCAATGCAGGGTATGAACATGGCATTACCCTGATCTTTTCAGTCCTAGAGCTGAAAGTTCATGCCCTGCACTCTTCAGTGAGACCCTAAAAAAAAAAAATCAATCACTCTTGTCTCCCTGGTTTCCATCCTAACTTTGTATTCACCTAGCTTGTGATTGATTGTTTTTATCTCAGGCATGTAACCTGGTTTCCAGTCTCCAAACTTCACAGATTCCTGGAGTTCAGACACTCACCATTTCTCCCAGGGGAGGCAAGGAGTTCTCTCCATGCTCTGCTTTTTGCTGGGCCCCTGCAAGGAAAGCTGTCAAATGACCCTGGAATGGCAGTGGTTCCCAGTTTGGGGCAGTATGAGCAGAAAACTGTCACCTGGACTCACTATTTTCAGGGGCTTACCCACTCCATCGTGTCAGAACTCTGTCACACTCAGGCACCCCTCTCCCTTTTGTGACCCTGGAGATCCTGAGACGACACTGTCCCACCTGAAATTTCATCCTGCTTTACCACCTGAACACCTTTCAGTCAGGGATGTCCCCAAATGTAGATTTCTAAAAGTTCTGATTTTGCACTCTGATGCTTATGACACTTTGTAGTAGGCTCCTTAAGCAAGCTGACTCCTCTCAGATTATCTTCTGATAATTCATTTGAATTCATGTTTTCACACCTCCTACCTTACAAAAAGTGGTCAGTTTTCTTTTTGTAGAATTTCAGCAATTCTTCCCTCAGCTCTCTGGTTGGTTTTGCAGGAGTTCAGAATGATTTGATAACTGTCTAGCTGAATTCCAGGGACCACACAAAATTAGAGTTCAGAATGATTTGATAACTGTCTAGCTGAATTCCAGGGACCAGGAGGCCACTACTCCTCTGCCATCTTAACTCCTCCCTTCCATAGCCATTTTTTAAAACTGTGACATGCACTAGGGCTAATTACAGTTATTGAACAAGATATCCTATTATAATTTAGTGTTTATTACATTCAAGATATGTTAATTTTACTGAACCACAGTGTCTTATTTAGTTGAGACAGCTATAACAAATTACCCCAGACTGGGAGATTTAAATTACAAATAATTATGTCTCACAATTCTGGAGGCTGGGAAGTCCAAGGCCATGGTGTTGACCAGATTCGGTTCTTGGTAAAGGCCCTCTTCTAGATTTGTAGACAGCCATCTTCTCATAATATCCTCACATGGCAGAAAACAAAGAAAGAAAGAAGCTCTCATATGTCTTTTCTTATATGGTGCTAATTCCATTACTCCCCAAAGTCTCCATCACATTAGGGATTAAGATATGAATTCTAATAAGGGACACAAATATGAATCCATAAATATAGAATATTTTGTAATCTACAATTGTGTGTAAGAAATTCCAGAACTTTGTAATAGGAAGAAAATACCACTATTTAAACAAATGCTAAATTTGTTAATTTTTTTCTTCTAGGATTCTATTTCCCTGATCAAATTCCCCAGTCTTTACTGACAATGTTGTCTCCTTAAATTAGTGGCCTTCCACAATTTTGACCTCATTTTTCATTAAACCTGATATTCAGCATCAGTCATACTGGTTACATCCTTGTTGCATGCATGAATTTGCTATGCTTCTTTTATGTTCTTACTTTTTACCATTTGCTCTTAGGCTTAGAAGACTATTTTTCAGGTTTCCATTGCTTAACTGCTCAAAGCCCTCAGGCAAAGACTATATGGCTCACCATGCATACCAAATCTATTATAGATGCCCAAAGAATATTTGTGATTTCCTCTTATCTCGACAACCCTCTCCTGACTATACCCTTCATATAAGTTTTACCCATCCTTTAAAATCCAGGCTCAGATTTCATTTTTTTAAATGAAAACTTTCTTATATCAACCTGTTCCCAAATGTGTTTGCATAAACATTACTTCTGGGGGATGTTAATAAGGTATTACAAAAAGAAATTTTACTAAATGGAATCCTATCTGCATACCTTGTCAGAATCTTTTTGAATATCAATTCATATTTTGATTATTTAGTAAATGAATAGATAATATAATAATTTTGATGAGAGAACTTTCTCTCCATGGAATACCAGTTTAGTAAGAATGTTCTCTGGTCATATATTAGCAAGTTTGTTGATTCTTTGATTCTTCATTTTTCTGAGTTCCTATGCAAATTATAATCTGTAGGACACTACTTATAAGTCATTTATTTAGTCATTAAATATATTTCTCTTCCTATTTTCCAAAGGATTTGTGTTACCTTATTTATTATATCAAAGTGTAAGATAAAACTATATGGACTTAAATATAGTGAAAACGAATGAAATAAGACATTTTAGTGACTAAAGTCAAATAGATTATTATAATTGGATAATATAATTGCCTGCAGTTTCCTGGCTTTTTGTGTAAAAATTAATGTCACAGGGACGCCTGGGTGGCTCAGTTGGTTAAGCGGCTGCCTTCGGCTCAGGTCATGATCCCAGCGTCCTGGGATCGAGTCCCACATCAGGCTCCTTGCTCAGCAGGGAGCCTGCTTCTCCCTCTGCCTCTGCCTGCCACTCTGTCTGCCTGTGCTCGCTCCTGCTCTCTCTCTGACAAATAAATAAATAAATAAATCTTTAAAAAAAAATTAACGTCACAGAGCTATCAATTTCTCACAAAAATATAAAGCAATTTAAAAATGTATTTTCTTTCCTGAAACAAAATCCAAGCAAGAATATGACACAAGTATTCATATTCTTTCATAAGGGGCATTGAGGAATGAACTATAGAATATTTTGTTCATCATTTTCCAAAACTTTGAAGAACATCCTTCTATGGAGGAAATGATATTAACCTATAATTCAGTGAAGAATTTCTGTGAGAAGCCAAGGAAACAACCAGAGTATTAGGATATATGTTTACCCACAAGAAACCGAAAATCGAGGTAGACATTGTTTAAAATAAGTGAAATCTTTACTTTCCTTTTACCTAGTGGCCTGGAGGTAAAAAACCTAGGTCTGGTCCCCACCTTCCAATCTCTGAGGTTATCCATGGTCTTGGATTCTTTATATTTCACTCCTTCTCATTTATGGGCTGTTGCTCTTTTTTTTTTTTTTTAATTTATTCATTTGGCAGAGAGAGATCACAAGTGGGCAGAGAGGCAGGCAGAGAGAGGAGGAAGCAGGCTCCCCATGGAGCAGAGAGCACGATGCGGGGCTCGATCCCAGGACCCTGAGATCGTGACCTGAGCCGAAGGCAGAGGCATTAACCCACTGAGCCACCCAGGCGCCCCATGGGCTGTTGCTCTTATTACCATGGTCAAAACTGACCAAGGTGGCTCAATGCCACATCCTTAGTCAGCATCAGTGCAAGAAGGAGAAGAGTATGGATAAACAGCACCCTTTCCTTCTGCTCACATCTCAGTGGCCTGGACATCTTAGTATGGCCAGACTGAAAATGTAGAGGTGTGGTTTTTATTCTGGGTGGTCACGTATCTGGTAAAATGATCCTCTGATAAGAGAAAGGACAATAAATATTGGAAGAAAATTAGTAACCTCTGCCACAACTGGTTTCCAGCTTTCTGCCTGCTGTCTAGATTATCAATGAGGAAGAAGATGTGTAACTTAAAGTATTTTTTGACATGTCCTAGATGAGCTTTGGACAAACACTAAATTTATTTAAAGCTGAAATCTTAAAATACATGGTTAATGTGAATAGTTTATATTGTTTGTTAAGGTAAAGACCCTGGACATTAGATTCCAGAGATGAGGGTTAGGGAATGGTCCTCTTTGTGGAAGTGAAACCAGAGCCTTTCTGTCCAGGCTGAATGTCAAGCCTCACTGGTATTAGCAGAGTAGTAGAGAAAGTTCAGAAGTTCTTTAGAAAGGACAGTGGATCAGTCTCAAGCTTTTCCCCAAACTAGAGAAAGATTCTCTAATTCTGGGCCATATAGACAGTAATACTTGAAATTCTAGAGTTTCCACTTTGACTTTTTCATGGTTACCATTAGCATAATAATGTTGAATTACAAGCCACATTAAGCTTAATGACTCAAAACTTACTTACTCATATTTCTGTGAGCCATAAATGTTAGTTAGGATCAATTGGGCTCTCTCATACTTCAGGAGTCAGATGTGGGTCTGAAAGGCTGCCCTTTTGCTCATGGGTAGCCTCACTCCCAGGTCTGGACATTGGCTAGGAGAAAAGGGTGATTCAGTTCTGCTCCCCATGGGCTTTCACCATTTGGCAGGCTAACCAGGCAGAGCCAGGGGTCCAAGTGAAAGAGATAATGTGTGCAAGGGCTAGAACTAGCACATCATAACTCCCAGAACATTCTATCAGCAGAGGTGAATCACAGGCCCAGTTAAGAGTTAAAGTATAGAATTGGAGGCTAGGAAGATGGTGGAGTAGGAGGGCCCTAAAGCTTTCTTCAACCCACAGATGCTGCTGGATAACACTGACATCAGTGTAAATAACCCAGGAAATGACCCAAAGACTGGCAGAACAAACACCACAACTAAGAGTAGAGAAGGAGCCATATAGAAGTTAGGAAGGATAAAGACACAACCTGGGAGCAAAAGAGAACTTTGTTGTTGGCTGGGGAAGGAGTTGGTCACATAAAGAAGGGTGAAAAGCAAACTACTACACCAAGGAGCCTGTACCAGAAAGATGAATCCACAAAATATTTGGCTTTGAAAGCAAGAAAAGCCAATTCTCATGAGTTTTTACAACCAGTGAGACTTAAAGCCTGAAATTTAAAACTCAGCAGTATCAGCTCTGAGAGAACCCAGAGGGCATTAGGAAACTTGAGTCCCCACTCATTTAGAGAATAGAACAAACAGCCAGTGCAGATATAGCCCGGAGGAAGTGGTTTGAAAAACTCCCCTTGGGGCACATGGGAGGGATAGTGATTGACTCATATCAGAGCATACCCTAGAAAGGAAGTGATGGGAAGACCCCTTCAGGAACAGAGGAGCTGGCAGGTGCCACTTTGCTCCCCTACTCTCCAGTGTAAACACATTGCCACCTGAGGGAACCAGCATGGTACTGACATTTGCTACCTTACATGCTTACACCAATCCCTGTCCTCTATGCCTTGGCAGATCCACCCTTTCCAGTTATACTTGTCTCAGTCCCTGCTTTGCAGAGCCCCTCCCTCAAAAGACCTGCACAACCCTTGCCAGCACCATCTCTGGCCCACACCTTCTGCAGGGCCTAGGTTGTCAGTGATAGTGGAAGGCTTCATTTTGTAAGTAGATCAGTGCACACCTTTTTAAAATTCACCCTAGTCAACCAGGGACCAAACACTGCCCACAAAAGAGAAAGAGAGCCTCTGGGGAAAAAAAAAAAAAAAAACCCACCTGGATTGATGGATAAAAAGGCCAAGGCAGAAGAGCAGAGTACATGTAACACACATAGGAGACACTCTCTGATGCACCAAATCCGGAGAAATGGAGACATTGCTCTATGGGGCACTGAGACCTCTTCTTCATAAGGTCATTACCTTCAGGAGCAAGAGATGTAGCTGAATTTCCCAACACAGAAAAACAGACACAGAGAGTTAAACAAAATGGAGAGACAGAGGAATACATACCAAATGAAAGAACAGGACCAAATTACAGCAAGAGACCTAAGAGAAATGGATATAAGTAGTATGCCGGCCAGAGAATTTAAAGTAATAATAAAAAAGGTACTTATTGGATGTGAGAAAAGAGTGGAGGCCCTTAACAAAGTGATAAATAAGAACCAATCAGAGATGAAAGACACAATAAATATACACTGGATGGAATAAATAGCAAATTAGAAGAGCAGAACAAACTAGTAACCTAGAGGACAGAGTAAAGGAAAGTAATCAAGCTGAACAAATGAGAGAAGGAAGAAATATGCAAAATGAGAATAGACTTAGAGAATTCAGTGACTCCATCAGGTGTAATAACATTAGTATTATAGGGATCCCAGAAGGAGGAGAGAGAGGAAAGGGGCACAATATTCATTTGAAGAAATAATAACTGAAAACTTCCATTACCTGGGGAGAGAACAGATATCCAGATCCATAAGGTACAGAAAATCAAACCAAGGAGGTCCACACCAAGGCACATTATAATTAAAATGGAAAAAAGTATTGATAAAGAAAAAAAAAAAACATTAAGCAGCAAGAGAAAAGACAGATAAATACAAAGGACACCATATAAGGCTATCAATGAATTTTTCAGCAGAAACTTTGCAGACCAGAAGAGAGTGGCATGATATATTCAAAGTGCTGAAAGTGAAAAATCTGCAGCCAACAGGTGAGTTGGGTTTGGGTTTTTCTATTGTTGTGGATACCTTTGGTGTACTCCAGATTTCAAATTTCTCCATTTGAAAGGTGGACAGGTGTTTGTTGGGATCCTGCTCTACCCTCAGCTTGCAGTAGTCCCTGAATATCAGCACATCCAGGGAGATCTCTCTCCACACTCTTGACCTTCTCCAGGAAGTGGCTTGTTATTCAGTGTTCAGTTCATGATGGGAACAAGGGAGTCCTTGGCTTTCCCAGTCCAGCTCCCATTTTAGACATGCCTTCTTCAGCTGAGTGTTGAGGTTGGGGCCTTCTCAACATTCTTGCCCCTCCTTGCAACCCATGGCAACCAATTTCTGGCTTGTAACATTAGAGGTCTTGGGTGGGAAAGAGTACCCTATGTTTCAACCAACAGCAGCCCCTGCTTTGCAAGGTGCAGGATCCTAGGACTGAAGAGGTTTCCTACCCTTCCCTTCCAGAGATAGAAGTCTTTGCTTCTATTTCTCTCTCAGAAGGAATGGATCTTTGCCTGGGACCTGGGAATGGAACTATTCCCTCTCCTCTAGTGACTTTAGGCTTTGACTTCCTATAAGTGAAAGGTCTCAGAAGTGAACAGGATTTCATGTGCCTCACTGGAGAAAGCTCTCTTTGTCTCCTGTTCCATTCCCTGTCTTTTTCCTGAGCACCCGGAAGAGTTTGTGAATGAGTGAAGACTACCTCATGTTAGGAGCTCTCGGGTGTGTTAACTGTCATTTTAACCCATACTTAGCCTTTCAGAATTAAATTTCAGCTACTTTCTCCCTGTTTATTTGTAAGATGGTCAGCTCTTCTGTGTGTTCTTTCAAAGAAAACTTGTTCATGTGTCCCAGCTCCCTGGGTGGAATTTGTCACACTTTAGAATTCAGTTCATTGGTTTGCCTTGAACCTTCAGCTCTCTGACAGACTCAAGGAAGTTATATTTTAGAGTGGGAGAGGTGTTCTCTTGCAATTTCTGCATCATAAGCAGTAGAACCCCACAACATTTGTTAGAGATGGGCTTTCCATAGGACATGTGAATTATTTCCCTTTTTTTTTTTCTTTCTGCTGTGAATTGTTCTGTGAGCGTTAGCTTGGTACACAATTCATACTATTTTCCTAGTTACTTCCTAACTCTACAGTGTTCAAGATGGACTTGCTGTAACAGTGATGATGAGCATCAGTAAATTCCTTGAAACATATTGCCACATTGTGTTCCAAGGTAGTCACACTCTTGTTGACACCAGCAGTATATGACAGAGAAGTGTGTGCTTGAACATTTTCTAACATTGCTTATTATTATTAAAAATATTTGTCAGCATGACAAGGAAGAATGTCAAATATATAATTGCGTTAAAATTTAGATTTCTTTTGAAGTTGAATATTTTATTAAACTGTTGGTCATTTGGTTCCTTTCCACACCTTTCTGCTGCTTAATTTATCATTGGTTTGCACTTCCTTGTTGAGTTATTATTAACAGATGTAGCAGAAAGCTGTCATAAGTTTTGCCTTCAAAGAACTATGGCTAAAAAAATTAACAAGAGCATCACATATCTAATATATGCATAAAATTGTATATCATATACCCTTTAGAGATCTGTGAAGTAGCTACTCCCTACTTGGTCTGACATGCGGCATGTCAAAGCCCACGACTTGGCTTTCTACACACTGCTTTCCAGACCCAAGATTCTTTCCAAAGGACCCCAAACCAGAGCTGATTTCTAGCTAATGTGTGTCAACTTGGGGTTAGGTTGGTTTCAGTTTATATGGGATAAAAAAACAATTTACTTCTTTCCTTTCATCCTAATTCAACTAAACAGACTCTAAATAAAACTGAAGCTTGCTGAATGTCCTTGTGGCCTCCATTTGACTATAGACTACACATAACTGTGTTTTCAGCCTGTCCTGGGTTCCTTTGCTCCTAGGATAAGGCTGGGTTAGTTGTAAATAATCTAAACCATGTTTTTAGTGTCTTTATTTTTCCCATTATTTTATTTATTTTTTATGTATGTATTTATATTTATGTTTATACTTTATTGACATACAGTTGACACACAATGCTGCATGCATTAGTCTCAGGTGTACAACATAGTGATCCAACAAGTTTAGATGTTATGCTATGCTCACCACAAGTATAGCTACCATCTGTTATAATAGAATGATATTACAAGACTGTTAGCTATATTCTCTATGCTGTAACTTTTATTCCTGTGAGGTATTCATTCCATAAGTGGAAATCTCCCACTTCCCTTCATCCATTTTGTCCATCCTCCTGCCCTCTTTCCCACTGGCAACCATCAGTTCTCTATATTTATGGGTCTACTTCTGCTTTTTGTTTGTTTACTTATTTATTTTGTTTTTTTTTTTTACATTCCACATGTAATGTGAAATCATACAGTATTTATCTTTTTCTGACTTGTTTCACTTAGCATAATCCACTTTATGTCGATCCATGTTGTCACAAATATATATATATTTATATGTAAATATATATATGGAATATATATACATACATACCACACCTTCATTATGCATTGAATTATGGACAGACACTTGAGCTGCTTCCATAATTTGGCTACTGTTGCAATATACATAGGGACACATATATCTTTTCAAATCAGAGGGTTTTTGGGGGGGAGGGGATAATCAGTAGTGGAATTACTGGGCTGTATGATATTTCTTTTTTTTTTTTTTAAGATTTTATTTATTTATTTGACAGAGAGAGAGATCCCAAGCAGGCAGAGAGAGAAGGAAGCAGGCTCCCTGCTGAGCAGAGAGCCTGATGTGGGACTTGATCCCAGGACCCTGGGATCATGACCTGAGCTGAAGGCAGAGGCTTTAACCCACTGAGCCACCCAGGCACCCCTGTATGATATTTCTATTTTCAGTTATTTGAGGAAACTCCATACAGTTTTCTTTTTTTTTTTAATTTCTTTTCAGTGTTCCAGAATTCATTGTTTATGCACCACACCCAGTGCACCATGCAATATGTGCCCTCCATAACACCCACCACCAGACTCACCCAACCTCCCATCCCCCTCCCCTCCAAAACCCTCAGTTTGTTTCTCAGAGTCCACAGTCTCTTATGGTTCATCTCCCCCTCTAATTTCCCCAAACTCACTTCTCCTCTCCATCTCCCCATGTCCTCCATGTTATTCCTTATGTTCACAAATAAGTGAAACCATATGATAATTGACTCTCTCTGCTTGACTTATTTCACTCAGCATAATCTCTTCCAGTCCCATCCATGTTGATACAAAAGTTGGGTATTCATTCTTTCTGATGGAGGCATAATACTCCATTGTATATATGGATCATATCTTCTTTATACATTCATCTGTTGAAGGGCATCTTGGTTCTTTCCACATTTTGGCAACCGTGGCCATTGCTGCTATGAACATTGGGGTACAGATGGCCCTTCTTTTCACTACATCTGAATCTTTGGGGTAAATACCCAGTAGTGCAATTGCAGGGTCATAGGGTAGCTCTATATTTAATTTCTCAAGGAATCTCCACACTGTTTTCCAAAGTGGCTGCACCAACTTACATTCCCACCAACAGTGTAAGAGTGTTCCCCTTTCTCCACATCCTCTCCAACACTTGTTGTTTATTGTCTTGTTAATTTTGGCCACTTTAACTGGTGTAAGGTGGTATCTCAATGTGGTTTTGATTTGCATCTTCCTGATGGCTAGTGATGATCAACCTTTTTTTCATGTGTCTGTTAGCCATTTGTATGTCTTCTTCAGAGAGGTGTCTGTTCTCCATACTGTTTTCAACAGTGACTACATCAATTTACATTGCCACCAATGGTGCACCAGTGTTCCTTTTTCTCCACATCCTTGCCAATACTTATTATTTCTTGTGCTTTTGACTTAGGTATTCTGACTGGTGTGAAGTGGTATCTCATTGTAATTTTAACTTACAATTCCCTGATGATTAATGATGTTGAGAATATTTTCATGAGTCTGTTGGCCATCTGGATACCTTCTTTGGAAAAATGTCTGTTCATGTTCTCTACCCATTTAATTGGATTATCTACATATTGAGTTCTGTGAGTTCTTTATGTATTTTGGCTACTAACCCCTTATTGGATATGTCATTTGCAAGTATTTCCTCCCTGTCAGTAGATTGCCTTATAGTTTCATTGATTGTTTCCCTCCCTGTGCAGAAGCTTTTCATTTTGATGAAGTCCCAGTAATTTATTTTGGTTTTATTTCCCTTGCCTCAGGAGACATATCTAGAAAAATATTGCTATGGCCAATGTCAAAGAAATTACTGCCTGTGCTCTTTTGTAGGATTTTTCATTTCATGTCTCACCTTTAGGTCTTTAATTCATTTTGAATTTATTTTTGTGGATGGTGTGAGAAAGTGGTCCAGGTTCATTCTTCTGCATGTAGTTGTCCATTTTCACCAGCATCATTTATTAAAGATGTCTTTTCCCCCATTGTATATTTTTCCTCCTTTGTCATAGATTAATTGACCATATAAGGGTAGGTTTATTTTTGGGCTCTCTATTCTGTTCCATTGATCTGTGTGTCTATTTTTGTGCCAGTACCATACTGTCTTGATTATTATAGCTTTGTAGTATATCTTGAAATCTGGAATTGTAATACCTCAGGTTTTGTTCTTTCTCAAGATTACTTTGCCTATTTGGGGACTTTTTTGATTCCATATAATTTAATGTCTTTCCTTTGATGCTAATGGATAACTATGTTATAGCACAGGCAGTTTTTTTTTTTTTTTAGATTTTATTTATTTGACAGAGAGAGAGAGATCACAAGTAGGCAGAGAGGCAGGCAGAGAGAGAGGCAGAAGCAGGCTCCCCACTGAGCAGAGAGCCCAATGTGGGGCTCAATCCCAGGACCCTGGGATCATGACCCGAGCTGAAGGCAGAGGCTTTAACCCACTGAGCCACCCAGGCACCCCCCGGCAATTCTTGTAAGCAATATTTACTGGTATAAAATGTTCATTATGATCATATTCTGAATAGTGTGTTTGAATACCTTTTACTGCAGTCTTTTCCCTCTTAGTTCATTTATACCATTAGTGACAAAATTGAGCCTCAGAGGGGCACCCAGGCGACTTGATTGGTTAAGCATCTGCCTTCAGCTCAGTTCATGATCTTACAGGAATCAAGCCCTGCCATACATTCCCCTGGTCTTCAGGAAGTCTGCTTCTCCCTCTGCCCCTCCTCCCCACTCATGCTCTCTAAAATAAATAAATAAAATCTTTAAAAAAATATTGAGCCAGGAAAACTTAAAATGTCTGAGGAATAATTTTTATCAAGAAAGCATTTTCATATAATGCAATTATATAAAATTATAATAATATGGTCATTTTTGGTAGCTCCTGTCTTCTTTTGAGAAACTGCTCTGATTTATTTCTTCACTTTTAACATTTATATACGTATTCCATTTACTTTTTTATATGATTTGTAAGCTTCAAGTAAAAGTCATTATTAAAATAATATATATTGCAATGTTCTATTATAATGTAATAAAATTTAAAAGAACAGTAATTTCATAGTAGCCTTTGTTGCAAAATTATAATATATGCATTTAGATCTTATCAAACTTAGGAATACAAATTTTCTAGTTTATTGTATTTAAAAATACACCCAATACAGAAAATTTCAAATAAAATTTAACTTCTTTTTCTTTTTTTTTCTATTTTTCTATTCCTTTCCTTTCTAAATTAAATGCCATTTTACAAATATAACAGGCACTCAAGAACATAACACATTCTGTGTGGGTGATTTCATATTTCTTTTGCTTTTTTTGCATTGAAATTATTAATGAAATGTTCAGCTAATGCTTTTGCATTCAAGTTCTTTAGAGGTTTATTTTTAAATGAGAAGGTGGGAAGAACAAAGTCTGTACATAGCTATCTACCTCTGCAGCAGGGGAGCAGTAAGAAACCACAGCTGTATAGCTCTCAAGGGTACTCTTTTTAAAACCTATAGTCAGTGGAATAATTATGTCACCTAACATGTGCATGGGAGTTTCGAATTTCATGAAAAGTCTCATGTCCAAAACACTTGCAAAAATATTTTTTTTGTCCCTTTAAGAACCTCATATGACTATTGTCACCTGTGGCCTAGTTATAGGAACATAGCTAAACTTCAGAGCAAGACCTCATTGCAAATGCATCAGTGTATGCATCTGAGTGTTAGAATTTGTTATATCTTGTCAAGCATCTGCAGCAGAAAAGTGAGAGAAACTGCTGACTGAGGGAAAAGGGTTTCCTGGAATGATTTTCTTTAAATATTTCATATCTAGAACATTTGAGATAGTATAAAGTTATGTGAAGGTTTTAGTTTTCATTCTGAGATTAAGAATAGTGTTGTTAGTCTTTTGGGATCATAAACAAAAGTGCTGTAAGTATTGGCTTTCATGGGTTGCTCCCTATACAAAGCACATTAGAGGTCGTAACTTACTACACAGTATTGCCAGCTATTATATTTCCGCAAGAGCTGATTCTGCATTTTGCCCAAAACAATAGAAGAAATCTTTGGGGCTGAGATTAACTAAGGAAAAAAACCTCAAACAGGACATAGCTCTTTGATAATTTCTCAGTACTAACATGGATTTAATGGGAGTTGATATCACTTTAAATGGGATTTGCTGCAGGACAAAGACATGTTACATATGTATATATGTATGTATGTATTTATTTAAGAACTATGAATATGGCTATTTTTTGGAGATTGCATTCAATAAATTTGTGTTCAATTGGTTTTGTTCTGTTGCAGATGTTAGTACCTTTAAATCTTGATCACCTCTGTCACTGTGGAGACTGTAGTACTTATCCACAGTGGGTAGCTAAATGGCAAAGAATGCTTTTCCATAGGCAGCAAAATGGACCTCATTAGTTCTTTCCTAACATTTTAACTTGGTAAGAATTGAATAATGCAGAAATCTGGTACTTCAGACTAGTGGGAATGCATATCTTATTATGCTAACATTTTTACACTCTTTATTACACATGATGGGTTGAATGGTGTCCCTTCAAAATTCATATGTTGAAGTCCCAACTCCCAGCACCTCAGAATGTAACCATATGTGGAGCTATGATCTTTACAGTAATTATGTTAAAATGAGACTCTCAAGGTGGGGCCCTAAACCAATATGACTGTTATCCTTGTAAGAAGAGGAAGAGACACCAGGGATGGGCACATACAGACAAAGGCCACATCAGGACACAGGGAGAAGGCAGCTGTCAGCAAGCCAAGGAGAGAAGCCTACAGGAACTAACTATGGAAGCACCTTGATCTTAGACTTCCAGCATCCAGAACTGTGAGAAAAATAGATTTCTGTTGTTTAAACCACTGAGTCTGTGGTGTTTTGTTATGGAAGCCCTAGTAAATTAATACAGTATAAAATATATGATTCATGTGCATTCCTTATATTCTTTTAGCAAAAAATTGGATCTCAGTTCAAGGGAGGTGTTCAGAATCTGGTATCTTTTGATTACCTATTTGATTCCTTAAAAAGGGCACAATTTATTATCTATTCTAGAAAGAAAAAGTATCAGAAAAGGTTAACACATTTGTTAAATGTGAATAGTGCCTTAAAAATAAAAAAAATCCAAAGGACCAATGATCTACCTGCTTTTTCTTCCTTGCAAAATAGACACATGATTTCCCTGTTAGCTCTTGTTTTTGATATGATTAAAGTACGTAATCTAACAGATTGGGGACATTCAGTGTAGAATGGTGAAAATGCAAAGTTATCTATTGTGACTTCTACCCTCTCCCCACTTTTGATGGTGCACTCTAATTTTCCTTGGTCTTTGTTTATATCCTAAGGATTTTTTTTTTCCAGAGTAATTTCTGGGAGGGATCTCTTCTTTTGTTGAAGATAAACGCTAGTGTCATGATGCTGTCTGTATTCCACCTATGAGCCAGAAGAATTTTTCCACTTTTTAGTTAAGCATTTGGCATTTGATTTGCTGATGTATGCCCAAATTCAGGAGCATAGGGAACTCTCTACCCTGTTGTAGGAGTCAGCAGCCAAGGATGCAATCGCACACCCCACTGATGACTTCTGTTCTTTGCAGTTGATGGTTACCATCTTTCTACCTGGATCCCCCTTATTCTTCTTGGAGACATAATCACAAGAAGTTTCCAAAAACCCCAAGTAATCAGAGACAAACCACAGGCAAAAATGGAAAACAACTGCTTTTGAAAGTTTGGGTTCATAGTTGTTCCTCCCTCCCTTTGTTTCAAGGTATCATTTCTCTGCCAGTGGAAGCCCAGAATGAGGATGCACAAGTTCCCAATTCTCCCTTTTCCATATTTAACCTCTGCGGAATGGAAAGCCAGGAAGAAGAAACTTGATGGAGCCAGTTCTTATCTCCTCTCTAGGGTAGAGCTCATGGACTACCATGGCCAGAGCTGGAAGTATTTATTTTGTTTCCTCTGGACTCCCTACCCCCCAAAACATAGACTTACATGTGGCACTTAGCACTCAGTTCACATTACAACAACCTGATCTAGTGCTCTTTAGAAAATTCTTGTGTCTCTCTTCCAAATCCATCCTCCAGTGCTCTGGTTTGGGATGCTGGCTGGGGCTGCTGCTCTCCAAGCCACAGCTGTCCTTTGCCAATGACTGACTGTTAGCCTGCCTAAATAGATAATAATAGCAGGAGAGAGGAAGTCTAAAGGAAGGGAAGAGATTGCTCTGTCCTGTGAGCTTCCTTCCTGTTTTCTGCAGCTGTGATCTGCAGGCACTAGAGGTGCCATCCACTTGCAGCCACTGAATGCAGTTTGCAGTTCCCCCAGCTTGGCAGACCCAGCTGTCTGATGCCCAAGTCAGAGACACCAGGCAAGAGTGTTCTTTTCCCAGAGGTCTGACTTCTGGTCTAACAGGCCCCCTCTGCCTCTAGAATTCTAAGTTTTACTAATTCCATCCTCCTCACTCTTTCTTCCATCCCTCATCCTGCTTCCTATAGCTACTAACTCTGGCATACTTTAGTGTTCTTTTTTTTTTCCCCCTTTTTTGTTCTTACTTACCTACTTAGTAGTTCTTTTTAACAAATGCTCCCCATTAAAATAACTGGTATAATATCTGTCCTTTTTATTTAGGACACAGGATGAATTACCTGTGTTTGTGTATTCTTCTCTTCCCTTTCTATCTGTGAGTTCTTCAGTTATGGCAGATAATGAAAACCATACTGTCATTGTTTATTGAGCAATTATTATGTGCCTTGCTCCAAGCTAAATCTTTACATGTGGTCTACATTTATTCTCCACAGCTTTGTAAAACACATTTTATTAGCCTCATTTCACAGAGAGGTAGCAGTAAAGTCAGTTAGGTACCCGCTTGATGCCAGAATCAGGATTTGACTCTGACTCTAAAGTCTAAGCTCTTAAGAATTCTGTTAATTTGTCTACTTCATATTTGCACCATAATTCTTTGCTCCCTGCTCCTATTAGATAGCCAGTGTACTGCCTTTTTAAAGTGAGTATGATGGGAATAATTGCTCAATAATGAGTACATTAACTAAACTAGCTAACTTACGATATCTATATCTGAAAAAATTCATATATTTGTACTAAATTAAATCTATAGTCTAGAAAATAATTATTTTAAGCCAGCAAAAAAAGTGGGATTCCAGATTGACCACTGACTCATTCATCTCCTTGAGCCTTCATTCCATAATCTGTAAAAATAGGGTTTGGATTATAGAATCTTTAAACCTTCTCCAGATGTATTATTTCATTTTTCTCTCATCTTGGGAGTGGAGAGAGGAGAAATTATATCAATTTGACTCTGTCAACATGTAAAAAACATTTGAAATAATCTAGCTTCAAAATACCCTGTGGAAACATAAATTGGCTGGAATAAAATGTCCATGTTCAATTAGTTTGCTATCTTCAGCAATATTTTCCAAATTTTAATGTGCATATAATCACCTGAGGATCTTGTGAAACCCCAGATTTGGATTCAGAAATTCTGGGGCATGGCCCAAGACTGCCTTCTCACAAAGCCCCATATCATGACCATGTAGTAGTAACAATGGCAGGCAAAGTAGTTAAAAAGGGGGACATGTGGTTTATATTTAAAAGATTAATACTATAAGATATCAGAGTAGTTAATTTTATTAAATGCTTTGATACTTTGAGGGAGGTAGGCAAGATGGCAGAAGAGTAGGGGACCTTATTTCATCTGGTCCCTTGAATTTAGCTAGATATCTATTAAATCATTCTGAACACCTATGAATTCAATCTGAGATGTAAGAAAAGAATTGCTGGAATTCTACAAATAGAAAAGAGACTGCTTTTTGCAAGGTAGGAGGTACAGAGAAGTGAATCTGAGGGGATATATCAGAAGATAAACAGCGGCAGGGAAAGCACCTCTGTAAGCCAGCTACCAGAAAGTGATATAGCTCCAGAGTGCAAAATTGGAACTTTTAGAAGTCTGCTCCAGTGAGAAATGTCCCTGCCTAGAAGGTGTTCAGGTGATAAAATGGGGCAGACTCTTAGGTGGTCGATGCCTGGGTGGTGTATTGATTAAACATGTCCTTCATGTCAGATCATGAACCCAGGGTCCTGGGATTGAGCCCCATATTGGGCTCTCTGCTCAGTGGAGAGCCTGCTTCTTTCTCTGCCGGCCACTCCCCCTGCTTCTGCTCTTTCTCTCTTTCCAATAAATAAATAAATGAAATCTTTAAAATAAAATCTAAGGTGGGACAATGTAGTCTCAGGATCCCCCTGGTCACACTAAGAATGGGGATGCATGACTGCAGCAGAGTTTTAAGCATTGGGGTGAGGAAACTGGCTATGGTCAGTGAACCCAGGAGTTGGTTCTCAGTTTGGCTTTCCATGAACTGTGAACCATGGCACATTCCAGCAACCACTCTCCATGCAGGCACCTTGCAAGCAACAGGCCCATGGTGACCCTCTTCCCTCCCTTGGGAGGATTGGTATGGGTGCACACCACAGGAATCTGCAGAGTTTGGTGCACACAAAAGTGAAGTCTGCTTTTCCCTGAAAGTTTACTGAAGAGAGGGGCCACAATCTTTCAGCTCTGAGGCTGGAGAATGTGGCCATCTTTATTTTCATCCTCTATGATGGCAGGGAAAGCCTTCAGGGAGCAAAAGCCACAGAGAGCAACCCAAAGCAGCTTACACTGAGCCTGGCCCCCTGGCAAGGTGTGGTGCTACTCTGCAGAGGCAAAGACACCTGAGAATCAGAACAACAGGCCCCTCCCTCAGAAGACCAGAGGGAATATTAGAATAATACCAAGTTTATGGAGCACATAGAACTGCAAAACTCTAGCACAAGGGAAATATAGTATATAGAATTCAATTTTTTTTCCTAATGATTCATCTTTCAGTTTAAATTTTTCCTTTTCTTTTTTATTTTTTTCCTTTTCAACTAATTTGTTATTTTATCAACTCTTTCTTTTAAAGTCTTTTTTAACTTCCATTTTCACATTTACATTTTATAGATATATTCTTCATTTTTGGCTTATATTCACTGTATCCAGTTTTATTTTTGTACATATATAAGTTTTGGTTTTGTTACAATTTGGGGAGTTAGTGTCTTTTAACAAACAGACCAACAGACCACCCAGGACCAGGTGGATCACCCTGTTTTGTCCACCTGAGAGATTATATTCTTTCTGCTCCCCACTTTATTTTTTTTATTTTCTTTTTTAGTTTTTGACCTCTTCAGATTTATCTAGTATGTATTTCACATGGGTCATGGTTGACCTTTTTTACATTGTTCTCTTGTTCATCCATTCTTCTCTGGACAAAATGACTAGAAGGAGAAATTCACAACAAAAGAAAAACTGGAGGTAATACTCTGCCACAGATCCAATTGATATGGATATAAGTAAAGTGTCAGAGCTGGAATTAAGGATAATGATGATAGGTACTAGCTGTGCTTGAAAAAAGTATAAAAGATGCTAGAGAATCTCTAAGTGCAGAAATAAAATCTAATCAGCCTGAAATTAAAAATGCTTTAAACTGAGATATAGTCTAAAATGGGTGGTCTCACAGCTTGAATGAAGCAAAAGGAGGTGACATAGAATACAAGAGGATGGAAACAAGAAAGCTGAGGAAAAGAGAGAAAAACAACTAATGGACCTAGAGGAAGAGGCTTTGAGAAGCCTCCACAAAGTGAAAGCGATACCACAAAGTGAAACAATATTATAATTATTATAGGAAGAAGGAAGAGAGAGGGGGACAGAAGATATATTTGAGCAAATCATAGCTGAGAATTTCCCTGCTCTGGGGAAGGGTAGAAGCATTTTTTAAGTCCAGGAGGTAGAGAGAACCCCCATCAAATCAATAAAAATAGATCAACAACCCAATATATAATAGTGAAGCTCACAAATTTCAGGGATAAAGAGAAAATCCTGAAAGCAGCCAGGACAAGAGGCACTTAACCAACAATGGTAGAAATATAAGGTTGGCAGCATACCCATCCATAGAGACCTGGAAGGCCAGAAAGGGCTGGCATTATATATTCAATGTGTTAAATGGGAAAAATATACAGCCAAGAATTTTATCCAGCAAGGCTGTCATTCAGAATAGAGGGAGAGATAAAGATATTCCAGGACAAATAAAAACTAAAGGAATGTGTAAACACTAAACCAACCTGCTAGAAATATTAAATGGGATCCTGTAAATGAAGGGAGGGCTCAAAAGTAACATAGACCAGAAAGAATCGAGACAATCCAGAGAAAAAGGGAGTTCACAGGTAATATAATGGCACTAAATTTATATCTTCCAATAGTTACTCTGAATGTGAATGGGCTAAATGCCCCAATCAAAAGACACAGGGTATCAGATTGGATAAAAAAGCAAGACCTATCCATACATTGTCTACAAGAGATTCATTTTAGATCCAAAGATACCTCCAGATTGAAAGTAAGGGGGTGGAGAACAATTTATCATGCTAATGGACATCAAAAGAAAGCTGGGGTAGCAATCCTTATATCAGACAAACTAGATTTTAAACAAAGACTATAATAAGAGGGGAAGAAGGACACTATATCATATTTAAAGGGTCTATCCAACAAGAAGATCTAACAATTATAAATATTTATGCTTCTAACTTGGGAGCAGCAATTATGTAAATCAATTAATAACAAAATTAAAGAAACACATTGATAATAGTACAATAATAGTAGAGAACTTTAACACCCATTTACAGTGATGGACAGATCATCGAAGCAGAAGATCAACAAGGAACAGGGTTTTGAATGACACACTGGACCAGATGGACTTCACAGATATACAAAGCATTCTATCCTAAAGCAACAGAATACACATTCTTCTTGAGTCCCCATGGAACATTACCCAGAATAGATCACATACTGGGTCAAAAATTAGGTCTCAACTGGTACCAAAAGATTGGGATCATTCCCTGCATATTTTCAGACCACAATGCTCTGAAGCTAGAACTCAGTCACAAGAGGGAATTTGGAAGGAACTCAAACATTTGCAGGTTAAAGAGCAGCTTACTAAAGAATGAATGAGTAAATCAGTAAATTAAAAAAGATTTTAAAAAATTCATGGAAACCAATGAAAATGAAAATACAACTGTTCAAAACCTTTGGGATACAGCAAAGGTGGTCCTAACAGGGAAGTACCTAATAATGTAGGCCTTTCTCAAATGTTTAGGAAAGTCTGAAATATACAAACTAACTTTACACTTAAAGGAGTTGGAGAGAACAGCAAATAAGGCCTAAACCAAGCAAGAGAAGAGAAATAATAAAGATTGATGATTACAGCAGAAATCAATGAACTAGAAACCAAAAGAACAGTTCAATTAAACTAGAAGCTAGTTCTTTGAAAGAATTGATAATAGCAATAAACCCCTAGTCAAACTTATTAAAAAGAAAAGAGAAAGGACCTAAATAAATAAAATCATGAACAAAAGAGAAGAGATCATAACCAACACCAAGAAAATATAAACAATTTTAAGAATATATTATGAGCAAGTATATGCCAACAAATTAGGCAATCTGGAAGAAATGAATGCATTCCTGGACACATATAAACTACCAAAATTGAAAACCTGAACAGACACATAACCAGCAAGGAAATTGAAGCAGTAATTTAAAATCTCCCAAGAAGCAGGAGTCCAAAGTTGGATTGTCCCCAGAGGAATTCTATCAAACAATTTTTTAAAAAGATTTATTTATTTATTTGAGAGAGAGAGAGCATGAGTAGGGTGGGGAGGCAGAAGCAGACTCTCTATGGAGCAGGGAGCCCACAATAGGGCTCAACCCCAGGACCCTGGAATCATGACCTGAGCTGAAGGCAGACACTTAACCAACTGAGCAACCCAGGTGCCCCCCTACCAAACATTTACAGAAGAACTAATACCTATTCTTCTGAAGCTGTTTAAAAAAAATAGAAAGAGAAAGAGAAGGAAAACTTCCAGACTCATTCTATGAGGCCAGCATTACCTAGATCTCAAAAACAAAGACCCCCACTAAAAAGGAGATTTATAAATTAGTATCCCTGATGAATATGGATGCAAAAAGTTTCACCAAGATACTAGCTAATAAGATGCAACAGTATTAAAAAGGATTATTCACCATGACCAAGTGGGATTTATTCCTGGGCTGCAAGAGTGGTTCAGCAATCACAAATCATTCAACATGATACATCACATTAATAAGAGAAAGGGCAAGAACCAGATGATCTTCTCAATAGATGCAGAAAAAGCTTTTGGCAAAAATACAGCATCCTTTTTTGATTAAAACTCTGCACAGTATAGGGATAGAGGGAACATACCTCAATATCATAAAAGCCGTCTATGAAAACGCCACAGGGAATATTATCCTCAATGGAAAAAACAGCTTTTCCCCAAGGTCAGAAACACGACAAGGATGTCCATTCTCACCACATTTCAACATAGTACTAGAAGTCCTGGCCTCAGCAACAACACAACAAGAAGAAATAAAGACACTCAAATTGGCAAAGGAGAAGTCAAACTCTCACTGTTTGAAGATGATGTGATACCTTATAGGGAAAACCCAAAAGACTCCATGGCAAAATTGCTAGAGCTTATACAGGAATTCAGCAATGTGGCAGTATATAAAAATCAATGCACAGAAATCAGTTGCATTTCTATACACTAACAATGAGACAGAAGAAAGAGAAATCAAGAAGTCAATCCCCTTTATAATTGCACCAAAAACCGTAAGATACCTAGGAATAAATCTAACCAAAGAGGTAGAAGATCTGTAGTCTTAAAACTACAGAACACTTATGAAAGAAATTGAAGAAGACAGAAAGAAATGGAAAAACATTCCATGCTCATGGACTGGAAGAACAAATATTGTTAAAATGTCTATGCTACCCAGAGTAATCTACACATTCAATGCAATCCCTATCAAAATACCATTGCCATTTTGCTAAGAGCTGAAACAAATAATCCTAAAATTTGTATAGAACCAGAAAAGACCTGAATAGCCAAAGAAATGTTGAAAAAGAAAACCAAAGATGATGGCATCACAATGCCAGTCTTCAAGCTCTACTATAAAGCTACGTATTGCATGGAGCACTGGGTGTGGTGTATAAACAATGGATCTTGAAACACTGAAAAAAATAAAATTAAATTAAATTAAGATGTTAAAAAACAAACAAACAAAAAAAGCTATGAACATCAGGACAGCATGGTACTGGCACAAAATAAGACATAGGTCAGTGGAACAGAATAGAGAACCCAGAAATGGACCTTCCACATTATGGTCAACTAATCTTTGACAAAGCAGGAAAGAATATCAAATGGAAAAAGGACAGTCTCTTCAAGAAACAATGTGGGAAAATTGGACAGCCACATACAGAAAAAAGAAACTAGACCATTTTTTATATCATACACAAAGATAAGCTCAAAATGGATGAAAGATTTAAATGTAAGACAGGAATCCATCAAAATCCTAGAAAGAACACAAGCAGTAATGTCTTTGACCTCAACTGCAGCAACTTCTTGCTAAACAGGTCTCCAAAGCCAAGGGAAACAAAAGCAAAAGTGAACTATTGTGACTTCATCAGGATAAAAAGCTCTGCACAGCAAACAGTCAACAAAACTAAAGGCAACCTACAGAATGGAAGAAGATGTTTGCAAATGACATATCAGATACAGGGCTAAGATCCAAAACCTTTAAAGAACTTATCAAACTCAGTATCCCAAAACCAAATAATCCAGTCAAGAAATGGGCAGAAGACATGAACAGATATTTTTCCAAAGAAGACATCCAGATGGCCAACAGACACATGAAAAAATGCTCCACGTCACTTGTCATCAGGGAAAAAGAAATCAAAGCCACAATGAGATATCACCTCACACCAGTTGGAATGGCTAAAATTAACAACACAGGAAACAACAAATGTTGGTGAGGATGCAGAGAAAAGGAACCCTCTTACACTGTTGGTGGGAATGCAAGCTGGTACAGCCACTCTGGAAAACAGTATGGGAGTTCCTAAAGAAGTTAAAATTAGAACTACACATTCAGGGCAATCCCTATCAAAATACCATTGCACTACCAAGGTATTTACCAAGACCCAGCAATTGCACTACCAGGTATTTACCCCAAAGATATAAATATATTGATCCAAAAGGACACCTGTATCCCAGTGTTTATAGCAGCAATATCCACAATAGCCAAACTGTGGAAAGAGCCGGGACAGATGAATGGATAAAGAAGATGTGATGTATGTATGTATGTATATATGTGTGTGTGTGTGTATCCTGCTACAGCTAGAAAGGAGAATACACACACACACACACACACACACACATATGGAGAGAGAGAATGGATTATTACTCAGCCATCAGAAAGGATGAATACTTGCCATTTACATTGATGTGGTTGGAACTGGAGGGTATTATGCTGAGTGAAATAAGTCAATCAGAGAAAGACAATTATCATTGGTTTCTTTTATGTGTGGAATATAAGAAACAGTGCAGAGGATCATAGGGGAATGGAGGGAAAACTGAATGGGAAGTCATCAGAGAGGGAGAAAACCATGAGAGACTCTTAACTCCAGGAAACAAACTGAGGGTTGCTGGAGGGGTGGTGGGTGGGGGAATGGGGTAACTGGGTGATGGGCATTAAGGAGGGCACATGATGTGATGAGCCCTCATTCTTATATGCAAGTGATGAACCATTGAACATGACATCTGAAACTAATGATGTATTATATGTTGGCTAATTGAATTTAAATTAAAAAAATGCTTTGATACTTTGAATTTAATGTCGTTTGAAGTGTTTTTTGGAATTCATTATTTAAATTTTAAATTCTTATTTATACCTTGTCTAAAAATATAACAACCATTTCAGTAGCATTACACAGTTTGAGTGTTCATTATAATTGAGAACTTCATTAGAACAAAACTGTGATGTAGATAGAGGGCATACATATTTATCTGTCAAACTTAAAAAAAAAGAAGAAAGGAAATGTAGTTGGGAATTGAATGTGAACATTAGGTGCCATGCAAATTAAAGTGCAAATCCATATTAGCACCAGTGACTTTTAACTGCTCTGTCCCTTTTTGTTTACATATTGAAACCAGATTAAGAGAGAAAAAAAGTGATTTAACTAACAGCCCCCAAAGATTTCACCTATAGATGTAGATAATGAGCATTGCCATGGATACACTATAATTATATCACCTGAATAGAATCTAAGGGAATTGGAAAACAGGAGACAAAGAAATGAGCTTAATTATTCATTTTTTGAAAAATCTCTACAGGCAATTTAACAGTAAAATGGGGTGACTAAGGAACACATACATTTTATGCCCATATGCCACAGAAATAACTAATTAGGCACAATATGCCAGTACTAATTATAGAAATGATTGCTGGAAGAAGGAAGGCTGAATATAGAGTAGCTGGGAACTTGATGGTCCTCTTGCTATGTAGGGTGTGCTGAATGTTGCAACGAGCTGATTGGTTGTTATTCTTTTTGCATGAGAATTGAATTGTAACTGATTTAATTTTTTTTTCCTGATAACTTCCTGATTGCTGAAGAGGATGCTGAGGCAAAGACAGCAGGGTAAATCTCTGAGAATGCAGAAAAGAGGAAAAATGGTGTGACTTGGTAATTTTCACCCAGAATGACTGATCCTGTGTGTTTTCTTTGGTCAGATGTAAGAACTTGCTTTCCTAGGAGTAGAGGACAGTGTAATGAGGTCAATAGTTATGCCTGGCTTAAACTCTAGCTACCACCCATTTTTGAATCTCTCCAAAACACTGCCTGAAATTCCATCAGGAAGTCATTTTAAGTTAACAAGATGTCTTTGAAGATCAAGGAGGCATGTGGAAAACTCACATGCCTGAGTCCATTTGGACTTATCTCTCTCTCCTTCCCGTTCTCAGTCTACAAGGGGAATTACTTTTGTCACAAGGATTTTTCTACCCATGTCCACATTTTAAAAGTTAAACCCTTTATATCTCCTTTTTGGAATTAAAGCTATAAATTATGTTCTAGTCCTGCTCTATCATTATTAGATCATTGAACTTAGTGGAATCACCCAACTCAGCCAGACTATAGTTTTTTAATTTGTGAAACAAATGAACAAACGAACCCTATGCACTAGTAAGGATTCCTGAGTCCTTTCTAGCTCTAACAGTTTTTAATCAGAGACACTCATCATTGTCCTACACTGTTCTTCCTGAATCTAGTCTTTTTTTCAGTTTATCTTGCCAATCTGATTGCATCATTCTCTTGCTGAAAAGCTTTAAGCTCTAAACTCTAGGATGCTATTCAAAAATCCTTCATGAAATGACATCAAAGTGGCATTTTCTTGTCATACACCACAACTCCCCCTCATAACGCTCCAAGTTCTAGGCAACCACGATATTTTACTGTTCTAGACATAAATCCAGGTACCCTGTCTTCATGCTTCGCTCATAGTCCTTTGTGGATGAAATATACCTTTATCTGAATGCAATCAAGCTTAGCCAGTCCACTGAGATGCAGCTCGATTGATACCTCTTCTAAGAGGTATCTCCAACTGGGGATAGTAGCCACCTTCTATGAACCATAGTCATAATGCCTCCCCAGATCATTTTTATTTGATTGGTGCCCTTTTATGTAGTGTTTGTTTTTGTATCATAGTATTTAATAACAAATATATGTATATGTGTATATGTTTATTATAATGCTTAGGTAAATCTTTGTATCTGAACATCCTTAATTATAAACTCTTTGATGACTGGAAGCTTACTTATTTACCCAATCCCTATATTTTCAGCAGTATTTGGCAACAGGGCTTCACTTAGCAAAGGATTCAACCAAATAAGAAATACTAATCTGTGTTGTATTTGGTTTGATAGTCTGCCTGTTACAGCGAATTTGAAGGACCATTTGTGAAAAAGCTTTTGGACCTTCTCGATGTTGACCTTTGAGATTAGAGATTTGCCCAAAGAGCTTGGATTTCTCAGCTCTAATTAGATATATACATACACACACATACATATGTGATACATATATATGTATCATTTGGAACTCAGCTTCTTTTAAAAGATATTTAAGATAACAGAAATCTTGGGCTTATTACCATTGTGCAAAGAGAGACTCCACTTTATTCATTCTTTACTTGTTATTCTGTATTTATTCTTCTTTCTAACCTTAAATAGCAGGACCCATAATCTCAGCATCTTTCTTCTATCACAAACTCCAAGATAATAGAAATTTAAATTATATCTCTCTGTCTCCATTGCTGCACACTTGCACACAGATCTTCTCAGTCTGTATGCACAGGGTGATCTTTCCTTCCATTGGACCATTTCATTTTCCTTCTTATGATACTTTTGTAGTTCCATTAATAACTTGCCTGAGAGTTGACATAGGTGTAATATGAAACTGCCCTATTGCCAGGGGTCAGTCGAATCATAGAATAAATGTCTGTTGAATATCTTGTAAGAATGATAAGATATTGAATAGCATTTCAGAAAGAAACAAAAAATGCCCAATTTCTAGGAGATTCAGTCAGTCCATCAATAACTTCTCCATGTGACATACCAATAAACAGCTCGAAAGCTGGCAACACAGCTGTCTGTAGTGGATGCCAAGGAAACAGATGGTGGTAATGCAGGAAGAATGCTTTCCATCACTTCGCATTAAGCTCTTTTGATTATGCACCAAAAATGGAGAAGGAATTGACAGGCACCAGGGTGACTAAAGCAGGCTTTATTGCCACCACTTGTCAGCTGGAATATTTTAAACACACATTGATGAAGAACCCTTTGAGCTCATTCTATTCTCTCCCAGGTTCTCAAAGGACTTTACTAGAAAAAAGATTTTCTCTAGTGATGGATCGAAAAACTAAGGCGTCAAAGGAAATACCACTGACAGTAACTGGCTCTAGATCAATGTTGAATCATTTCCAAGATCAGGGCTCTACAAGGTGAGCTTTTGGTGTCCTCCCTCCATTCTAAAACATTTATGAAGACAGCCACACCACCAGGCTAATGCAATAACATCAAATATTCTCTCTTATACTTGTAGCAGAGTGTGTGTATGTGTTTTAAGAAATGAACTATGCTAAAGAGTAAATCTGTCAAGCTAGCATATGTTAAGAGAGGAAGTCTTGTTCTTTAGGGTTTAAAAGTCTATCTGTGATTACTTTCAAATTATTTCAACGCATCTGAGCCTGTCAGTTATCTCCTCCCCTAGCTGAGCTGCAAAAGGAAGCAGGTGCTATTACAAGAAGGAGAATCCAGAGTGGATTACTTCCTTGCAGCCCCAGAGCTTCATCCACCTTAATACCTCCCATGTGCGATATCTTGTGCATTTGAAAGTAACCACTGAGCCTTATGACTGGAGAATTAAGAGCAAAATTCACTGTGGTTGGTTTTGCTTCGTTTTGTATCCTAAGGTTCACAATCTGTCATGACTCTATAATGATAATGAAAATGACAGGGAAAGTTTATTAATTCTGCTATTAATTCTGGAAATTTTTTAAATAAAGAAGGAGGGATAGTAGGTATTATCTCTCAGTGCCAAAACTGGCCCTTCTCTACTCTTTTTTGTGATGCTCTTTCCCAGAAACCCTTGCTACTGGGCTTCTGGTTAAGTCCTGCCACTAGATGGCACTAGAGGGAAATTTGAAACTGGAAGGAGCGGACAATGGACTTCCCTGTTAGTTTTTCAGATTCCTACCATGAAATCCTGTTCTAAGCCAGTTTGTTTCTTGCACGTTCTCTGTCAGGACTCAGGCAGGGATGCTGCTGTTTTATACTCCGCTGACTGTCGAACTCCAGCAGTGACAGTTGGCTCTGCCAGCCACTGGGTTTTAGCACTACCAGAATCAGCCTCATCGCCCCCCCACCCCTCCACCCCCGGGGCAGAAGTGCTGGTACAACACTTTATGGTCTGAGCTCTGAAGTTCTAAAACCCCATCTACTACTAACTGTTCACCCAGCCCTCTGTAACACAATATAACCAATTAAGCACAGTTGACCCTTGAACAATGCAGGGGTTAGGGGCACCAGCCCGGACACGGCTGGAAATCCTTGCTGACTCCCTGAGAACTAAACTGTTAAGTCTCCTGTTGACCAGAAGCCTCACGGATAACAGAAACAGTTGTTAACACATATTTTTGTATACTATATATATATTATATACTGAATTCTTTCAATAAAGTAAGGGAGGGAGAAGGAAATGATGTTAAGAAAATCATAAGGAAGAGAAAATACATGTACACTTTTTTTTTTTCTTTTTCATCCATGTATAAGTGAACCTATAGAGGTCAAACCTGTATTGTTCAGGGTCCTTGGTAAATGAGATGGCCCCATCCCTCCATGAGTTTTGATGCAAGAGTGGCAGAAGAACAGGTTGGCTTGAAAGGGGATTTCATAGAAAAGTTCAACAGGCTGATTTTGGTTCAATATAAGGGAGAATTGACATGCCAGCTATGAGAGTTGTCCCTTAATGGATGCAAAGAGCTCTCTGTGGCTGGCAGCATCCAGCAGGAACTAGAGGCTTGATGTCAAAAATGCTGTAGCAAAAACAATTAGAGGTATTTGCCTGTAAGACTGTCAAAGATTTAAAATATTGGTAATATATATAGTGCAGAGATTAACATGCATACATTGCTGGAATATAAATGAGTAAATGGGTGCAGTTTTCCTGAAGGGGTACTTGGCAACATATATTCAGTCACCATTTCATTCTAGAAAGATACAGGAAGTAAATATGATAATGAATGTATCATAGTCACATCAGAGATGCTAGTGACAAGAACTAAGATGAAAAACAAGCATGGGGAGGGGCATAAAGTGTGGAGTTTGCCATTCTAGCTGGGTTAGGTGAGGAATTCACAACAGCTACTTTGGAGTCAATATGTGAATAGCAAGCCCTGTGGGATTCTGGGGGAGGAATATTCTAGGAAGAGGAAAGGGCATGAGCTCTGGGGAGAAAGGGGAGGAATTCTCTCAAGGAAGGTCAGGAAATGAGGGAGGAAGGGGAAGAGGTAATGTAATGTCACAGAGATAATCATCAACCAGGTTGTACAGAGAATCAAAAAGATAAGAACATTCCTCCCCCCCCCCCCCCCGAGTGACATCAGAAGTCACTGGGCCATTTTTTAGCAAAGGAAAGCCACAATCTGACATTTGTTGTCTATGAAAGTCTTAAAAATATTTTCAACCTTTGACCCAGCAGCAACTCCACTTCTAAGTATTTGCTTTAAAAAAATTACCCAAAAAAGTGTCTAAGGATGTATATACGTATGTACCCGAAGGTTCACTAAGACAGCTAACTGGTTGGAGCACTTATAGTATGCCAGACCTTATTCTAAGCACTTCACACATATTAATCTATTTAATCTTTACAACTTTTCCATGAAAGAGATATCCCTATTTTACAGACGAGGAAGCTGAGGCCCAGAGAGGTTAACTGCCTTGCCCAAGCTCTTAAATGGCAGGGCCTGGATTTTTTTTTTTTTTTAAGATTTTATTTATTTATTCTACAGACAGAGATCACAAGAAGGCAGAGGCAGGCAGAGAGAGAGAAAGGGAAGCAGGCTCCCCGCCAAGCAGCGAGCAGGGCCTGGATTTTAATCCGGAGAGTCCACCTCCACAGTCCATACTTTTAGTTCCTTGGTTATAAATGGAAACCTGTTCACATTATAATACCCAGTGAGAGAGGGCAGTTTCCCTGTGTGTAATGCTTTCATTATAAAAAACAAATAAATACATCTTCAGAATTTGGGATGCCTGAGTGGCTCAGTCAGTGAAGTGTCTGCCTTCAGTTCAGTTCATGATCCCAGGAACTTGGGATCAAGTCCTACATTGGGCTCCTTGCTCAGTGAGAAGTCTGCTTCTCCCTCTCCCTCTGCCCCTCCTCTCCACTTGTGCTCTCTCTCTCTCTCTCTCTCTCAAATAAATAAATAAAATATTTTTTAAAAGAATTATATAGGCATGTTCAAGTGTGAGTACTGGGTGTTTCTTCTTATATGCCCAGCATTCTTTCTTTTATTTGAGAAGAGGCCTTGGGTTTTCCATCTTCCACTTTACCTTGCAGTTCTGAGTGGGGACAGGTTCCAAACAGATCAGCCTGCTGGCACTCTTGATCCACTAGCCCCAGCAGTGGGCCCGTGACCCTGACACAGCACTTTTCCTCTCCAGGACTATGAATCACTTTGCCCTCCTGGCCTGAATTTATTCATCCAGGGAAGAGCATCTGGCCCACGCTGGCAGATCAAACTCTCTGTCCCACAAACTGAAAATGAAAGCCAACCCGGAGCCCAGCAGTGGTTGGAATTGAGCCACATTCACGGTGGCCCCTAGAGATTCCATATTCTCTGGTTTCCAGGACTCAAGCTCTGTGGATGCCCACTTCTTAAAGCCTGGCAGCTCACTGGTTCCTTTGATTCTCTGAAAGATTCTGGCACCTGTCTCTGAAGTCCTGGGTTTTGTTTACATAAGCCAGGATTGCTGCTGGTGTTGGCAAAGACATTTTACCTAAAATCATCTAGAAGGGTGTATATAAAAATGTTAACTGTGGGTCAAGAATTTCGTGTGACTTTTGTCATCTTTACAAATGACAAATACTCAAATGTCAGGTTAAACATGCCTAAATTGATTGTTGCATAATTATTCAAAGCATGGCGTAAAGTTCCCTGAGGCCTACTTATAGCTAATCACAATTATAATACCTATTAGCTATAGGCTATCATCGAGAGACTATGGCAAGTAGAATACAAATGTGATAAACAATTAAAAAATGCAACAAATGTAAAGATGATGAAATACAAGTCATGAGAATGTCTGAGAGTGAAATGAACACTTGGAAAGTTTCAGGCCAGAAGGTAGAACAACAGACAGTGGAGGTGGGTGTGGGAAGGGGGCCTCATGACAAATCATATTTCGAAATCCTGGTGTTACCATTTGAGCTATGATTGCTGTAATAAGCCCTTGGAGAACTTCGTGATTTACTTACCAATTAGTTTTCATGATTTGTGTTGTAGGAGACACAGCAAGTTTGCTGCACTTTGCCCATGTTGGAACAACATTATTCTCTAGGACGCCCAGATTTTTCAGTGTTTGCACACCAACAAAACAGACAGACCTATAATGTAAATGGGTTATGAATAAGTGTTAGCTTATGGAAATCAATGAGCAAAAATATATATTTCAGTCATTTGTAAGGAATGGCCTATTATGATTAACCACATATTGAGTTACACATTCAGCAAAATCCTAAAATCCACTCATAGCTTTCACTCCTGCTAGGTTTCCCCAGGCCTTCTGGAATCAGTTCTATAAACAGTTGCTGAGTGCTTGCTCTGTGTTAGGCATGGTCCCAGTCCATGGGGACATAGAGCCGTCTAAACACCCTGCCCGGAATGTTCACACTGGGGTAGGAGAGACATGGTAGACAAATTTCAATGCAGGCCTTAAAATGTAAATAGAGGACCATATAAAAGTCATACTCATTCATTCATTCATTCATTCATTTTTTTTTTACTCTGCTCCAGCCCTGATGCCTACTTGATTTCCATCTTCACAGTAATCTTTTATAGCAGATGCTGCTGTTGTTACCATCCTCATTTTACTGACAAAGAAATTGGGCCCAGAGAGTTAAGTAACTTGCTCAAGGTTATGACACTCAGACATGGTGGACTCAGGATTAGAAACATACACTAATGCACACACACATGCACACTACACACAAATATACACACGCTGTCACGGAACTCCAGAGCTGTAACTTTTAACTACTGCCTGTAATGCTTCGCTTTCTATACCTTGGTGAGGGGAGCTTAACTGTCTGAAGGGTTAGGAAGTCACAGACTGTTACGAAGTGAACATTTGTGTGTTCCCAGCAAATTCATATGTCAAAGCTTTAGTCCTCAATGTGATGGTATTTGGAAATGAAGCCTTTGGGAGGCAGTTAGGGTTAGATGAGGTCATGAGGCTGTGGCCCTCATGATGGGACTAATGAATTTATAAGGAGAGACCTCAGAGAGCCAGCTTCCTCTCTCTCTCCTGGTGCACAGATCTGGGGGAAGGCCATATGAGGACATGGCAGGAAGGCAGCTACCTGGCAGGCCAGAAGAGAGCTCGCACCAGGAACAGAATGCTGGTACCCTGGTTCAGGGATTCAGCATTTCTCACAGTGAGAAATAAATGCCTATTGTTTAATCACTCAATTCCAGGGGGCTCCTGGGTGGCTCAGTTGGTTAAGTATCTGCCTTCCATTCAGGTTGGTATCCTAGGGTCCTGAGGTTGAGCCCCGCATCAAGCTCCCTGCTTCTCCTTCTCCCTCTGCCCCTCCCCCTGCTTGTGTTCTCTTGCTCTATCTCAAATAAATAAAATCTTTAAAGAAAATCCCTCAGTTCCAGCATTTTCTTATAGCGGACTGAGCAGACTAAGATAGCATCACTTTCTGAAAAGAGAAACCAGAGCACAAGTGTTTTCTCCTGGGCATGGAACCCTTGTCTCTAGAGAACTGGGGCTTATCAGTGGAGTATCTTTGTCATTAACATGCACAGGAGAGTTGCAGAAGCGGGGCTAGGCAGAGGAAGGGGCTAAACTGAAAAAGAGAGAGCTGGATTCTCAGAATGCTTCCTATCATAGGAGAATATACTATTAAACTTACATTGTTCTGAACAGCGAGCTGATCTTAGGGTCCAGCCTAATGCCCATCACTGCCTTAGATTTATGTTTAATGAAGAGACTCAGGTTTATGTCAGCCAATCAGGGTTGGCCATGTCCAGGCACAAAGACCAGGTATTGCTATTTGATTCATCTTGTTTTAGTCTCCATTTGAAACATCCTCCTTTTCCTAAACATTTTGCAAAATAGATTAGAAGGTACTTGATACGGCCGTTGCTTGTTTTTATTTTCTAATCTCTTGTTCTAAAACTATACCAAAAAACAAAACAAATATGTAAAAAAGGAGAGTCATCAATAAACATGCAAAATCCATGATATAATAAACTGTTTATTGCTTTTTTTGCCAAGAGATATTAATACAACATGACCTTCCTAGCTGTAGGTAGAAAATTGATATCTCTTTATAATATAAAATGTAACTGGGGCTAAAGAAACTAAAACATTCATTTGGACACCTCTAAACCATAAAAAACTATGAAATAGTATCATTATACAATAATTCACAATGATTATTATTACTGGAAAGTTACTTGTAACAGGATAAGTAATGCTAACATATAGTTACCGGAACCCTCATGAGGAAATTTTAGATGATGGCTGACACATGATGCCTAGCTATGTGGCAGGCTCACATGAGGCATCATTGAATGTCCTACCAGGTGACTAAAGAAATCAAGGAGAACACTGCTCAAAGCCACAAACCTGGAACTTTCCATTATGGGTGGGAATGCTCTGGTTCATGTTGTCCCCCTTGGTCTTTGCCCGTATCCAGAACCACAGGGGAGCCTGAGAGCATCTGGGAAGGTAGAGATGGTAAGCTGCCCTGTGGTTGAGGCATTCTGACTAACGTGCTGATCTGGCACACATCTTCCGCCCAAGTGATGCCAGAAATATCACAAGAACAGAAGGGCAAGTTCTGCCTGTTGCCAAGTTTATTTTGTATTTTCTGCATGTAAAAAATGAAAACCCACGCAACCAAGAGCACTCATTCTTTTGACAGGAAGTGATTAGGAAGAAAGGGGTTTGTGTCTGAGAACAAATTTTTTTAAATCCTAAAGAGGACCAGGAAATATGAAGATTTTAGCCTCATCCTTAGACTTGGCGCTAGAGGTACCTGTCTTGATCCCTAGCTTTAAGGGAGCCCACTCCAGCTCATCACCATGGGACAATGAATATTTAGGGCCAAGGATTGTTTCCACCAATAGTCATTCTTTCCTCCCTTCTAGACTACACCATGGATACCTAGGAACTTGCCTGGAACCCACAGGCTCTTCCACAGCCTGTACAATAATCTCTCCCGGATCCGTCATCTAAAGGTATTTGATCCTGTGATGTATATGTCAAGGTCTGAGGGTTGGCCAAGGGTGTCTGTTTGGGAGGAGATGTGCCAGGTGGGGTCCGTATCTATCTGCAAGGTCCCTCACCATGTAGGAGACCACATGTAGCGCCGTAGGTGTAGGACACCAGAAAGTTGGGAAGAAGAATTTAGCTATCTATTAGCGGGCTCTCCTAACACTGCCATATCCCCTAGGGGGCCTCCAAGGACTCTTAAGAGTTTAGGACAAGGCCTCCCAAGTCACTAGGGAGGCATTATTTTTCATGGTTAGAGGATACAACATATTTCATTTAATAGTTTTGATAGCTTGATTTATACCTTTTAAACATTTAGATACCTGGGATGGAGGCCCCGATCCACACTTTCCCCAGACCTCAAAACATTAGTGTCAGGAGTAGAAATATAAACTGAAAATATTGAAAAATTGGAAGATGTCTCTCCTTTCCTTTCTTACTGTTTTTCAGGCAAGGTGCCTTGGCAATAAAAAATATATATACATTAGGACACAGTGTTCCTTACTTGTTTTAGAAAGCAGAAACAAAGGATTTAACAAGATATATTTATAATTTTTAAAAAAGAACAAAAAAATGATTTTCAAGGCTGCCTTAAGCCATTAGACGTACTATCCAGTGACTGTTCCTGTGATGAATGTTGCCTCAAGAGAAGCAAAGAGGCTTCACCTCAAAACAGACCTGGGTATAAATATAGCCACTCCCGAGTGGACTTCCTGTCAGCTCCACAGGCTACAGGGCCCCCAAATTTTCTCTGTTCATAATGTGTGCCATCGTTTGTGGTTTTATAGATCTCCTAGATCAAAAGATATTCCCGAGGTATTTACTAAATTCCTAAATACTTTACTAAACCTGCTAAGGTCCAATTACCCAGTAGAATTTATATACAGGTGACTCAGTAGCCGTTTGAAAAAGAAAGTGAACAAAAAATATATTAAAATCCCCAGTGATTTCAGTTACTTGCTAATGGGATATTGGTCCCCTGTTGGGCACTGCACAGTTTCTCAAGCTTGGATCAGACTGGCCATCATCCTCACTTTTTGTTCCATCTTGATTTGTGTGCAGGACTTGTTTTTCTCTCACAGCAATTGCCAAAAACCCATTTTAAAAAAGATGAATGGTATCAAAAGTCATGGAGTGTCATCTCATATTGAAACCTTGAACTACTTTGAACCAGCAGCTTGCATGGAGTCGGAGAGCTGTTGAATATTGTTGTGTTCCCCTAAAAATGCAAGATATCCCATAGCATCCCTGTGAGTTCATTGTAACACCCTGGGTGCCTCCGTGTAGTTTAGGAACCACAGATGCATGCATTTGAGCTGGGAGCACAGGATAACTTGACAATGGCGGGTGACAATTTTCCCCTCTCTCCTGGAGCAGCTATGTCAAAACTATTGATTCTTTCTTGCTGATGTCTGTAAATACTAAGCGTTTCATGAGGACATTTAAAAATAATTACTTTAATGATGACATTTTGGTGGAAAAATACTTTTAAAAATTATTATGCAATAATCGCGATTATCTAACACCTGTACAATACTTGAAGTTTCCAAAGTATTTTGCTGTGTCCTCAGAGCCTCTTGCAATCCTAACCCCTCACGTAGACCCACCTCAAACCCCACCACAAACTTGTTATGATACACACTTGATTGTACTCTCTTCCTCTCTAAGTATCTACAGTTGCTTGCTTGTAATCTCCCTCAGAAACTTCCCATATTGTGTGTTGGGTTGTACCAAGCCTTGTACACTTACTCTATCACTTCTTGGGTCCTTAAGTGCTTTGTTGTTGCAACAGCTGTCTCTTTTTAACCTCCTCAAACACACCTTGATCTAGAACATCATAAGCTCAAAACACTATTTATTATAAAGAGTAAGTGAATGAACAGTTGAAGGAATAATTAATTGCTCTGGGCCTGTCATCAAAAGGATAGTTATGTGCAGAAATTGGGACTAAATTGAGGAGTTGTAATCTCATCACTTGCAGATCTATGTTAAAAGGAATCAAACAAAAAGAGAGACAAAACCACTGAGAGCACTGTTATTTCAGTAAAAGTAAGCCTGTGGCTTTCTCAAGCCCACAAAACCACCAGGAGTTGTTTTTAAGGCTGTTACAGTGTCTTGATAAATCTGAGGGAGGGGGAGCTGCTGGAAAATTATATTTTCACCCTTGTAAGTAAACTCCAAGTGGAGAACAGGCTCACTCAGATCCCCTAAGCACTCAAAGAGGGTTTTTTTTAAAGCTATTTTGAAAAACAATTAGGTGTGAACGCATACATTCTTATGGTTTGGGATGGTAAACCACCAAGAGGCTAAAAGTTTTGGTCCTAATCACACAGTTATTTTCAAATCCAAGAATCAAATTCAGGCTTCCCATCTTTCAATGCAATTCACAGACCACTGTGAATAACAGGGAACAAATATTATTTTCAAATTTCAACAGAGTATGATACCTAACCGAGCCAAAATTCAATGTTGTATATCTACATTCACTTCATAAGCCAGTCAATCGTCTAGTGAGAAGCTTTTTAAATCAAAACATTTAATTATTGCCGCCAACCAAGGAGCACATTGGTCTCATAGGCGAACTTCTGCCAGTATTTTGTGTTAGTTTGAGAGATGGATTGTCGGGGAGTTCCGAATGAGGAGCAGGGATGAATATTGTTCAGGCAATTCAATGGAACTTTTGTTGTTCTTAGTTCTTAGGGAATTAAGGGTTCATCGTTTGGATTCATTTTGTCTTTAAAGTGGTACGGATTTCTGAAATACTAGACAAACTAATATGAAATATAATTTAAATTATATTCCAAAATAAAATATAATTTTGTGCATTTATGCATTTATTTATTTATTGGCTCAATTTATTATCATTTTCTCCCAGTGCCAATTTACTATCATTTTCTCCCAGTCCTAGGAGATAGTACTGGAGTTGGCTAAGGGATCTTTCTGGTCTCTCTCTGTTTGACTGGTACTGGATGGCTTACGGGTAGCCTTACACACCTGTCTGGGGATTCACCTGAGAGGACAGGGAAAGGCGAAAGGTGACTGGAGTCTCTCTCCACATGTTTCCTCATACCCCCAGAAAGCCATCTTGGACTTCTTTATTTCGTGGAATAAGGGTTTCCAGTGAAAGCAAACCCCAGGATGCAAGTTCTTGCCAGGTCTCTACTCTTGTCATATTTTTTTTTAATTTGGTATTTGTATATATATCAAAATGATCACTACAGTAAGTTACTTAATATCCATCATGATACATGGTTAAAAGATTTCTTTTCTTGTGATGAGGACTTTTAAGATTTACTGTCTTATCAACTTTCAGATATGCAATACAGTATTATTAACCATCCTCACCATGCTGTACATTACCTCCCCAGGACTTGTTTATTTTCAGCTGGAAGTTTGTACCTTTTGACCCCCATTAAGCATTTCATCCACTCAGTCCTTGCCCACCTCTGGCAACCCCCAATTAATCTATTCTCTGTATCTATGAACTTGGTTTTTGGTATGAGTGTTTGTTTGTTTTTAAATTCCACATTTAAGTGAGATCCTACGGTATTTATCGTTTGCTGTCTCATTTATTTCACTTAGCATAATGTCCTCAAGGTCTGTCTCTGTTGTCACAAATGGTAGGATTTCATTCCTTCTTATGGCTGAATATTATTGTGTATATATATTACATATAAACACTTATGTTGTTTCTATATTGGGACTACTGAAACTAATGCTGAAATGAACATGCAGGTGCACATATCTCTCTGAGTTACTGTTCCCGTTTTCTTCAGATAAATATCCAAAAGTAGAATTGTTTGATGACATTAGGCTAATTAGGCTATGAAAATAGGCTAATTTTTAATTTTTGAGAAGCCTCTGGACTGCTTTCCATAGAAGTTTCACCAGTTTACATCACTACCAACATTGCATGAGGGTTCCTCTTTCTTCACATCCTCACCAACACTTATTATTTTTGTTTTGCTTTGTTTGATAATAGTCATTCTAACAGGTGTGAAGTGATAATGCATTGTGGTTTTGATTTTTATTTCCCTGATGATTGGTGATGTTGAGCATTTTTCATGTGTCTGTTGGACCTCTGTATGCCTGTTTTGGGAAAATATTTATTGGGATCTTCTGCCCATTTTTAAAATTGGATTGTTTGTTTATTTCTTTTTTTTAAAGATTTTATTTATTTATTTGACAGAGATCACAAATAGGCAGAGAGGCAGAGAGAGGAGGGGAAGCAGGCTCCCCACTGAGCAGAGAGCCTGATGCGGGGCTCCATCCCAGGACCCTGAGATCATGACCCGAGCCGAAGGCAGAGGCTTTAACCCACTGAGCCACCCAGGTGCCCCTGTTTGTTTATTTCTGCTATTGAATTATATGAGTTCTTTATGTATTTTTGATATTAGTCCCTTATCAGATAGCTGTATGACTTACAAATATTTTCTCCCATTCAGTAGTTTTCCTTTTGGTGATGATACCCTTTGCTATGCGGAAGCTTTTTGGTTAGATGTAGTTCTAGTTATTTATTTTTGCTTTTGTTCCTTTACTTTTGGAGTCAGATCCAAATAATCATCACCAAGACTGATGTCAAGGACCTTATTGCCTCTCTTTTCTTCTAGAAATTTCATAATAGTAGGTCTGGAATTCAAGTCTTTAATCCATTTTGAATTAGTTTTTTTGTGTGGTGTAGGATAGTAAGTAATCTAGCTTCATTCTTTCACGTGTGACTGTCCAGTTTTCCTAACACCATTTATTGAAGAGACTGTCCTTTCTCACTGAATATTTTTGGTTCTTTTGTCACTAATTAACTGACCATATATGTTGGTTTTATTCCTGGGCTATTTCTTTTGTTCCATTGATTCATGTGTCTGCTTCAATATAGTTTGAAATTGGGGAGTGTGATGCTTCCAGCTTTTTGTTCTTTCTCAAGATCACTTTCATTAATAGGGGTTTTTTAATTTTTTTGTTTTTGTTTCCATACAAATTTTAGAATTACTTGTTCTACTTCTATAAAACACATCATTGGAATTTTGATAGTTTGAATTATAGATCTGTTGAATCCATAGATCCTTTAGGTAGTATGGACATTTAACAATATTAGTTCTAATCCATGAACATGGAATATCTTTCCATTTATTTGTGTTGCCTTTGATTTGTTTCATCAGTGTTTTATAATTGTTAGAGTATAGATCTTTCATCTCCTTGGTTGAATTTATTCTTAGGTATTTTATTTCTTTTGATGCAACTGTAAGTGAGGCTTTCTTAATTAGTATGTAGAAATATAACAGATTTTTGAATATTCATTTTGTATCCTGAAACCTTA